>VWZD01000830.1:447908-507810 GCA_013396695.1 Sakesphorus luctuosus | reverse complement strand
GAGTGAGTGTGTGTGTGTGACTGTCTGCCTGTGTCTGGAGAAGCCACATGGTGGCTCTTAAAGTTATTCCCCCGTTAAAATAACGCTCAGGGAACGCTCCTGTAGCTGGGCTGTAGGACAAGGCACGGTCGCTAATGAAGCATTTTGCCTCCTGGTGGACGGCCAGGGATGGAGGGCAGGGACGGAGGGCAGGGACGGAGGGCAGGGACTGAGGGCAAGAAATGCTTATTTCCACCAGCCTCCAAAGCAGCCTTTTGTGTCATTTTCATATACCCTGTAGCTCTTCCAGGTATTTGAACAGCAAACTTTTAAAAAACTCTTACCCCAAGTAAACAATGGAGTTGCTCTCTGCATTGGCTGCAAGTCCAACACATCAGTTGTTAACTACAATAATCACAGGCTGTGATGGGTCTGTCAGAAAGGCACCATTGGCCTGTGCAGGGGTTTTAGCAGCAGAGTTTAAAAGAGGAGGAGGAAGCTGAAAGGCAGACGGGACTGAAAGGAGCAATGAGAGGGCAGGTTTGGTCGCAGCATCGGGGCTGGTGCAGAAGGATCCTGTGCCAGCCTTGCCCTTCCTGCCCTGGCAGCACGGTGGGCAGCACTGGGGGGATGTGGAGCTGCACCCAGCTGGGTTTGTACACAAACCCCACTGTTTAATGCCCTGCAAACACTCCTCTGGCAAACACAACTCACTGTCACTGCATGGCAGGGCTTTTGTTGCACACTCTGGGCATCAGCTGCACGAGACAACAGAGTGCTCCCAAAATGTGTCTTACACAGAAGAACAAAAAGAGACAGAAGAGGCAATTCCAGCAAAACATCTGTGATGACAAATTCACCCCATTATTTTGTCAACAGTGCAAGTATTTGATGGCATAAGAAAGGACACACTTTGTTTAGCAAAGACATTGTGGGGTAACAGCCAAGTTAAATGGGGTACAATTAAAGGTTTGCTTAACCCAGGAGATTCCACTTCCAGGAAAACAAAAATAGAGCCATTTTGATCCCTCCTTCCAAGTTCTATTTGTGTACCCTTGTTTGGGGGTTGAAAAAAATCACTTTTAGAAAAGGGAGAGTATCTTTTTAATTTATGTTTCATAGTGAAAAAGTTTTGTAAGTTAATCATAATAGCAACAGAATTCTGAATTGCAAAGGGGAAAACCAAGCACACCTGGGAGAAGAGATAACAGGAATTAATCATGTGCAAACTGCTCTGAGGAAAAAGTGCACAATCCAGTTTAAAGCCTCATTTTAAATTAGTCCTGTGCACTAATTTTCTGCTTCATTTTGTTAATATAATTGATGCTAGACTTCAATACACCTTGGAAATGCTCTGCATTTCCTTCTGATACATTTTCCCAAATAAATAGCAAAGAAATGGTAATTTATTACAGTGTATTTTTCACAGCAAAGTTGCCCTCCTCTGCTTCAAGGTTTCTTCCAAGCTGTCCCATGAACTGGAGGCCAATACTGTGCAGAGGGGCAGGTGTCCTGCAGCTGTTCAGTGACAAGGGCTGCAGATAAAGTCACAATTCCATTTTCCTGCAGGTAGGAAATCCAAAGATTATGCCACTTCCAGTACAAACTACAAATGAAAAGCAGCATTAGATAAACCCTGTTTGCTGGCAGAAATTGCCATGTATTTCTCAGCTGGAAGTCCTGCCTGGCCCAAGGAAACCCCTGCAGAGACACCTGATTTATGTTGGAGTAAATGAGTGCAGGGTGGCTGTTAGAGGGGTCTTTGTCTTTCCATTCTTCTTTCATTGTATTGCTTATTGTTCCTCAAAGAATATAGAAGAAATTATGAAAGGGATTAATTAAATTCCTTTGGATTCAGGTTTAAAAGCAGCCCAGCAAAATGCTCCTCTCCAGTGCTGTGTGTGCCTTTCCTGCAAGGCTCCAGAGCAGCCCCGGCCCTCCCAAGCCTGGAGTGGTTCAGCTCAGTTTGGAATTAGTGTCTTTTTCTGTCTCAGGTTCTCTCACCTGCTTGGCACAGTCCCCTCAGCTGGGGATGGACTTGGGACAGTTCTGCCCCTCATGACCCTTGGCCCTGAGGGTGAACCTGTCACTGGGCACCTGCAGATCCTCTGCCTGTTGCTATTCACAGTCCTTTTCTGCTTTTATTTTCAGTCACGTGCTGCAGCGATCTCAGTTCAGCAGAGCAGAGTCTGTGGGGCTGTGCCAAAGCCAAAAGCCAACCTACAGCAATTCTGATGGTGGAGAGACACAGCAACCTTTGGGATTATTGCTTAGCAACTGCAAACACACAGAGCAGTGGGACTCACAGCCAGGGCTGAGAAATCCCTCAGTCACCTCCAGATTTTTAATGCCTGAGAACAGATGGGCATGTACTGAATTCCTGTGGATTTGCAAAGCCACTTTGAATGCAGGAGGAATAAGATCTATTTTGATACCTGCTCCAAAGGTAAGGAAAACAGTTCTTCAAAGCTTCAGAAAGCAAAAGTGGTTTTCAATGTTAATTGTACTAGATAGATCATGTGTGCAAGGGGTATTGGGCTCTCTGTGATTGTGAGATAAACATCAGTGTGATAGAATGCCAAAGAGATGTTTTTGAAAGGATTTTGTAACTCAAACACCTCCAAAACATTTACCTAAACAAACTTCGGTCTTTCCTGGCCCTTTCCCACCCATCAGAATTCCCTAACAGAATAACAATATTTATGAGCAGATTTGGGGTTTGTACAGGAAACACAGAGACAATCTTTTTGTACCTGCAGGGATTCCAGCAAGAATATTTTCTCACAGAAAAGGAGTCAGGAAAGTGTCATCCTACTAAATAATGGAAAGCTTATCTTGCCTTCAGCTTGAACAAAGGCTTACAGGAAACTTTAGATCACATTTTGAAGTTTCTGAGTGTTTCTAAGGCTTTTCTCTGGGCTCCATGCTTGCTGTTCTTTGGGCCCCTTTGGGGAATGCCATAGGCCATGAGAGCTCTCTGTATTGTTATAGATTCACAGACTCATTAAGATTGGAAAAGATCTCCAAGATCATCAAGTCCAACTTTTGACCAAACACCACCTTGTCCCCAGCCCAGAGCACTGAGTGCCATGTGCAGTCCTTCCCTGGGCACCTCCAGGGCTGGGCACTCCAAACCTCCCTGGGCAGCCCCTGCCAGGGCCTGACCACCCTTTCAGTAAGGAAAATTTCCCTTATGGGCCAAATTCTCAACTAATGAGGTTTATGAGCCAGTGGTGTCTTACCCAGGCTGGAGGTGTGTGCCTGTAATCCTCAACAAATCCCAAGTTTCAGGCCCTGATTCTCTGCTGTTTATTTGAGCAGTTCTGTGGTGTTTGTGTGTTCTTCCATACCCTCTTAGTCTGCTCCATCTGTGCTGTGTTAAAGCAGTGGGAAGAGTCCCCCATGCTCTGCTTCCACTCCTGCAGTCATGGGAGTGCCCTGCAGTTGAGATGGAACAGTTGCACTGGTTGGTTTATGTTTCGTTTAGTTCAGAGACACAGAGATACTTTATAAACATTAACTAATCCTCAAACCCATCCTAACAAAGGTTGAGAGCAGAGTAGAGAGTGCATCCCTCATCTCTCAGAATCAGCCACCTCATGAAGCAGAGCCAGGTTGTCACTTTAACACTGCACAGAAACTGCAGAGTTTGGTAAAGGATGTTTGAAAAATGAGTATTTGAAACTGCAAGAACAGTTTATTTTGGCACAACAAAACCAGCTGATTTGGAATGTGAGCAGAACATTTGGTTAACACCCTGCTCTGAACGAGGAGTCTGGTTTGACAGCTCATTGAAAGACACCTCAGCAAGGAACAATTCCACAGGGTGGACAGGTTGCCCTTTCTACCACTGTAAATTCAGACTCCTTTACAGCTCATGTCCTTTGGTGGCAAAACCAGCTACCAAGTTCAAACCCTCGGTGTGGGGCAGGCAGGCAGTTTGAGCCATCAATCCATGGCAGCAGCTCAGTTTCCTCCTGGTATTTCACAGAAAGGACACTTTGAGAACACCAAAGTTCATGTAATTGCAAAGGGAGATGTCTCTTTTGCAGAATAATCTACAGCGTTAAGAGCTTGCAAACAACTTGGTTACAGAGTTCATGGCACAGAGTTCCCCTTTCGTTGGGAGCTCTGCTGACCCACCTGTGTCCTTGGTACCTTAACAAAATGTCCAGAGGGAAAACCAGCTGCCAAGGTTGAAGCTGAGTGGTTTGTGGGAGCAGCTTCCTGGCTGTTCTGCACAGCTACAGAAAGGCTGGAGCAGAGGCAGCTGTGAGGAATCTGCTCCTGGGGAGCTGACATTGTGCATTGTTGCTTCCTTTGTCTCATACCCACTGCATTTCCTGGGGGCAGGGAACAGACCCAAACAGCAGTAATGGTACTGCGGTGAGAGGATTCCACTGGCTGGAACTGGGGAACCATTTCTGGGCACTGTTCACCTCCTGGTTTCTGAGGCTCTAAGTGACCTGCAATTAATCACTCCCCTTCTGTGTCTCAGTTTCTTCTCTCGTAAGGAAGGAACACACTTCGTTAGTTGCTCTGTCTCCAAGGGCTGTTGTGATACATAATTAATCTTTATAAATCATTTACTGATCTTTGAAGTAAAGGGGCTGTATTTATTTAAGAGTACAAAGCAGCAGTAACAGAATAAAAAAGGAACATAGAAAAATATTAGTTAATTCCTAACAATAGACTTTATTCCTGTGTCACCTGTTTGGGCACTGCTGCTTCTCTTGGCACTATATAACTAGCTGCTGTTTTTCCTGTGTCACAGGGACTGAGGGATGGCAGCTCATCCAGAAGAATCAGCCCAACCTGCAGGTCCCCAGAATCCCCAACCTGGATGTGAGGACGGAGCTGCCACAGAAATGGGGAGCAACCAGGGGAATGATGGACTGCCAAGTCTCAGTAATTACACTGCATGGAAAGAGTGCTTTTATGAAAAGGGGCAACAGAGGTGTCTGAGGCTGCAGGAGACAAAGGTGGGGGTGATTGGAGCACAAAAGGCAGAAGAAGAAAAGGCAGAGAAGAGAGAGCCCTCAGACTGGCTGGCCAGAGAGTGGTACAGTGAGGAGGGACAGACACTCGACACTCGCATCTATTTACTTGACAAACTCCTCCCCACACTGATCCCAGGAGTAGAAAGTCTGTTAATGGAAGTGGAAAGAAAGCACGTGCATGTGTCAGACAAAGACCCAACCACATTCGACCCCATTAATTACCTTGGCGAGTACCTGATGAGACACAACCCTCTGTACAGCGTTCCTGCAGAGCCAGGCCCCTACGTGAGAGGAATGAGGGAGGTGGCAGAGGAGCTCAGGGCTCTGGTGCAGGGGACAGCGTCAGAGAGGTGAGAGCTGGGGCGGTGGGGCTGGGCCCAGGGCAGAGCTGGGGCAGTGGGGCTGGTCACAGGGCAGAGCTGGTGCCCGTGTCACAGCAGGAATGGGGGCACTGCAGCCTGGCTGGGGCAGTGTCAAACCAAACACACCCATAAAAACTGGAGGAGCAGGACAAATGCCAGAACATGTCACACAAAATCAAACATGTCACACAAAATCTAACACTAGTTATTCTTGTTTAAGGCAATATTCTGCCCTTCACAAGTATATAATTCCCCTTTAGACTCCATTTTAATTACAGATGTGCAATGCAAACTCCCTCCAAACCAGTCTGGTGACAGCAGTTCTTTGGTACAGGTGTTGCTATCAAAGGTCTGGTGACTCTGCAGATCATCTCTTCTCTATTCTTCCAAACATAATAAAAATATAACCTTTCCTTCCTTCTTCAGGATGATCTCTCTTGGCAAAATCAACAACAACCTTGTCCTGACACGTTGTAGAAACTCTTTCTCCTGTGATTTTTACTTTGGCTTTCCTTTCAGATTCTGTTTTTCCCTTTAAAGTAGAAACTGTTTTGTATTTTATTCTGTTGCTTATTTCTAGGCTGCTTGCCTTAGTATAACATATAATGAATATTGGAAGGGGGTTCCAGGGCACCTTACAATGTGCTAAGCTCAGAATATGAGAGCATCAGGTGAACAATAATGCTTTATTTTCATGGCTCTATTCAGAAAATATAGATGTGAACTTTGAGTTTATGGGTGACCCAGAGGTGAAGGTGATTGATGTCAGAATTAGTCATTCACTACTAGATCACTTCATTCTGTATCTGTGTTTGTAGAATAATGACTTCTGTTTGAATGGCTGACTATTTGCATAAATAGTGCATAGAGCTTGAAAATTGTTTTCAGGCTTTCAGTGTCAGGAATTAGGGAAGTGAAATGTTGACATGTCTTATGCATAAAGCCTAAATGAAGATAATTGAAATTCCCAGCATTATAATGTATAAAAGGAGGTGTTAGATCTCTCTCTCCATTTCCATTCCACACAGTGTTGCAGTTCATGGGAACGTGCCTGGTGTGAGTGCAATAAAGGAGTGTGAGAAGTGAATTCCATACAGTCACCTCCTTTTCCCCCACAGATAAACATAATTGTAACTGACCCATTGTGATCAGTGTGCAAGAGCTCAGCTTTTGGGTTTCCTTCACAGCCAGACAGACAGTGGCACAAGCAGAGCTGGTAAAAGAACTTCAGTTTTATTTTCTAGTGTTTAAGTGTTGATCCCCTGAACAAATGAGCTGGGCAAACATCTCTTTCAGTGAGATTTCACCCCAGCACAGACTGTTTGAGGTCTGTGTAGGATTCCAGCCTTGCTTTGCTTTAGGATGTTTATCATTTATGTTGCTTCACAGAGGGACACCTGGATACAGGACATTCAGAACCATATCTCAGGTTTATTTTGCAAAGGAAATTGAATTAAAATACATCAAATTTCCTGGAGTTTTGGGTTGGGTTTTTGTTTGGTTTGGTTTTGTGGGGTTTTTCCCAGTTAAAATCCTGTTGGCTTTCATTGTGAATCAGAGCTTATTTCTGGAGAGAACAGATTTTCCTGTGGAATGCAAAGTGTGGGCTGCCCATGACCTGTCACCTTGACCTTGGTCCTAAGCCCATGTTTGCATTTGGAGACAGGTCCTCAATTTGCAGCTCTCAGAGCTGGTGCAAAGGAAGTGACTCTCAAGACTTATAGAAATGAATATCTCCACTGACAGCATTGCCATGGGGGGTTCTGTAATCTCAGGCTGGAGCAGGTTTTGCATCTCCACTGTAGTAGTACCAGGGGATTTGCATTCACAGCAGCTCAGGATTTACATATCTGTGATGGCTGAATTGTGGGATTTGCATGAGATTCTTGAATCACAGTCACACAGAGGATTTCACCAACACCAAGCAGCTCTGAGACTCCTCAGGGATCACTGGCAGGAAGTGTGACAAGGGCAGTGCCAGTCTGCACTCCACAGCTCCCACACAAGCACCAGGAAGTGAGGAATGAAATTCTGTCCCAGGTGAAGCTCCTGGGAGCCTTGGCATTGCCTCCAGGAAAGGCAGGATGCACCCCAGGTTCCCATTTAATGCTTACCCATCCCCAGGGAGCTTTCTTGGGCCTCCTCCAGTTTCCCCTTAGCTGCCACCTGACTGGGAGTCAAGGCTTGCAGGAGAACAGATGGGACAAATTCCTCATCCACACGGACTGATAGCTGAAACAGAGGTGTCCTTGGCCAGGGCTGTGACCCTCCAGGCTGAGGCAGTGTCCTGTGGGGGAGGCAGGCAGCTCTTTCCTGAGGAGACAGGTTTGGTTCTGCAGGGAGAAGTCACCTCTCTGCCCCCTCATCTTGTCTGGCAGTGTCTGATGTGGAACAGCTCCCCTTGCAAAGCTGCCTGGGGCTGGTTCCCTGTCCTGCTGGTCCTGTCTCAGGGGGAACCTCCTGTCCCACCCAGGGGCTCTGGGCAGAGGATGCAGCTGCCCAGTGGGTCAGGACCCTAGAAATGAATGCAGAACTGTAGCCCAGGGCAGGTGCAGCCCAAATGTGATTGTGCTGGGCACTGCCCAGAGGAACCAGCAGAGCCCCTTGGCAGCCCCAGGCACAGCCCTCACTCTGCTCAGCCTGCAGACAGCTCTGGGGCAGGGCATGCAGCCACACAGCCTGTGTTCTCTCTCTGTCTGCAGCACACTTTGGAGCAGAATCTGTCAGTCCATTTAGGTTGGTACCTGCTGCATTCCTCCTCTTTGCTGGCTCTGGGAAAGGGTCAGAAGGTGGGAAAGTATTTTCCTCTTCCCCTGGTATCAGAGTGCTGGAGGCTGAGCTGCCTCAGCAGGACTCGAGCAATGCCCAGCACTGACTGAGGCACCCAGGGATTCATTAGGAAACCTCTGTGATAAATGGCCATGAAGAACAAGTACCTGGTGATAAAACTGACTGTTGGTCGAAGGGTATTGCTGTGACATGTAAAACAGGTTCATTACAGAAAATATTGATGGGTTATAACTTCTAGCATGACCCCAGAGCAGCAGAAGAGAGCAGAGACAGGATCAGCCCATTCACAGCATGTGAAGCAGGGGGAAGAAAGGAGCAGGAATCAGCAGTTAAAATAGAGGGTTTGGAGTTCTCAGGTACAAAAGAGGAGCAATTCCCCTTTCTCTGAGTGGCTGCAGAGGCTGTGAAGGCCATGAGGGTGAGCAGCTGCCTCAGTGCAGAGAGATTGCAGCAGCCTCCAGGGGCAGGAGTTGTTCTCCCCTTTGGCTTTAAGCATTTTGACCTTCCTAAAGGCTATTTTTTCCATTTCATAAATTAACAAAGTCAAAATCATAGGAGATGAGTTCTGCAGAATCAATTTTATTCAGTTCTTTTGTCCTGTGAAATAGAGGATTGGGAATAACATGGCTAGGTGATTGGAGAAGGAGGGAAACAAAAGGAAGAAGAAAGGGAGTTCCTTTGGTCCAAGCCTGCAAACTCTGTGTGTTCCAAATGCTGGAGGGGTTGGGGTATTATCCCTGTCCTAAGGCAGTGAGGGCTCCATTGTGTGAGGCTGCTGCAGAAAGCTCATTGAACATTGTTCTTTGCCAGGGAAGTGCTTGTGTGAAAAGGTGCTCAGGCTTGGAGACAAAGGAGACTGATGCAATTTTGTTGGTAAATCAAGTGTAGCAAAATTATGCACCTGTCTTCTTGCTAAAATTGAAAGGGAATTGAAGGACATTACACAATAAATGATGAATGCCATTATAAATGTGAAGGTAAAATTTATCACTCTTGAAATTACACAAAATAGAAGAGCTGCACGGATGATTTTGCCTTAAACATCTACCACATGGGAAAGAATTTCAGTGAAAAGTTGCTTCCTTTCCTTTTGTTCTTCAGGGTAGGCTTAATCAATCTAAGTATGTTGATGATGATATCTTTCTAATCCACATTCCCATGTCTTACAGGCTTGTCAGGATGAAGGCTGAGGCAAAGAGCCAACGTGAGGCCAGGGAGGAGATGGAGAAGCTGAAGGCTCAGGAGAGAGAGAGGAGGAAGGAGGCACTGGCAGCTCTGTTGAGAGGGTGGACTGTGGATGGCAGTGACAGGATTCCTGGGGCACTGGTAACTGGGTTAGGGCGAGGGTTAGGGGCTGGGACAGGGGCAGGGGCAGGGACAGGGGCAGGGGTTTGTCTGCCTCAGGCTCCCCAAACCCTGATTCCCCACCAATCTCACCTGTGCGTAACACCCATGACTGGCCCAAATGTCTGATTATTCAGGGGGATTTATTTTAGTGATTGCCCACTGCTGTCTGCATGACACAGGCCTTTGGCTGTTGATCTGTAGGTTCAGAGTGCCCTGAGGTCTCTTCCAGCTGTCACTGATTCTGTCCCTGACAATGTGAGGAAAGGTAAGTTTCTGGGGTGTCGTCCTTAGTTTTATTCTGTGATCTGAATTCTCATGTGAACTGAGGGCAAATGGCAAATGGATTTGGTAACAGAGGGAGAATCTCTAAGGGTAATTACATAAGGACATGAACCACAACTCTTCAGCCAGATTGGAAAGAGACTCAACCACCATGTCATTCATGAACATCATCTTGGAAAGTGTGGAAAAAAAATCTTTCAGGGAGTTAGAAAGACCAGATCCAGGCCCTTCCCACTTAGATCCTTCATCAGCCAGACATTGCCATGTGCTTATCCCTGTCTTTAAGAGTCACTGCTCCAACCTCCTCCTTCCCTGCCCATCAGACACTGTCAGTCTCATGGGAGGTCTGGGACACACTGGGAGCTGTGGGGCAAAGGCAGGACCCACAGAGCCCCTGTGCCCCTGCTGGGCTGTGGGTCCCAGAGCAAACAGAGCTGGCACAGGAGGTTCTGGAGGAACTGCCTGCCCACGTTTGCTCTCCACATGCTGGAGGTGCTCCCTGTTTCACTAAGAGTGTGGCTCCATTCCCTAATTTATTTCATCTGATAGCATTCAATGTACATTAAAGGAACATTAAGCTCTGTTTGTAGGTTAACAAAGGTAATGTACAGTTTAGGAATGTCTTAACCAACAGGAGATAAATGCACTCTCTGGTGAATTTTCTCATTACTCCTGATATATTGCAGAAGAAAGACCAGAGAAATGATGCCAAGAGAAATAGCATGTCTGTGCTCAAAGACCTCATTCAGCAATCTGTGGAGATGTTTGATTTCTGTTCTCAGTCCCATTATAGCAGCTCACAAGCTGACCAAAACATACTTCTGAATTTCATCAGTAAAAGTATTCCCACAGATATTCTTGAGAAAATTACTATGATTTTCAGATTCCAGTCTTGCAAAGCAGCATCCATGTCTCCAGAGTTCTAAGGCAGTTTTATATGTTTGTTAAATCAAAATTCATTTCCTCCCTCACATAATTAGTTTTAAGTACCGTTAAAATCATTGCAATTTGCACCAACTTATGTCAAGAATAAATATGACTCTCACTTCTGAATAGCTAAATGCAGATTCTCAGCAAGAGGAATATGTAAGAAGCAGATTTGGATGGTCTCTGGACAGTCAGATGCTTCAGCTACTGTGTGATAACCTCAAATAAAGGAGAAAAAAGTTAATGGAACAGCACAGCATGCAAAAAATGTGTTCAATGTGCAAAACCACAACTGTTGCTTTCTAAACCAACATACCTTCATTTTTTACCAGCAATCCAGGACAGAAAGCTGGAAATCTTAAACACATTGGAGAAAACAGTAAGCCCAGATGAGTTCACAGAGGTGAGAAATGAAATAAGAGCATCTGGTTCAGACTGGGATGTTTCTCACAGCATTTCCCTGGGCACAGCCCAGAGGAGCAGGTGAAGGGCTGCCCTTCCCCAGGCACTGGTGTCTCAGGGCACTCACATTCCAGCTCTGTGTCCATCCTCTGCTGTTTCCATTCCCACCACCAAGGAGATGTTCTGCTTCCCCCAGGGCTGCAGCCTGTGCTGCTTCTCTGCAGAGGAGCTCTGGTGGTTTGCAGGACATCCCTCCCAGCCCGTCTGAAATGCCAAAGCCCCGAGTGAATCCCTGGGGAGTTCAGGCTTTGTCCTGCCTGCTCAGGGCAGGTTGTGCCCCACTAGAACCATCAGCCCCAGGTAGTTGGTACTGTTATTTCTGACTAGGTTCCATTAACCATAGAGGAGCCAAGCCATGATGAACTGGGGTGAGCAGCTCTGCCATTTCTGCCCAGAACTGTCACTGGCCTGAACCGTAACCAAACTTCAACAAGTGCCATGAATGTACAAGAAGCATAACCAGGCAGTTTAAAACTCAAAAGCTGTCACTGAGAACCATCAGAAGTGTGGTTTTAACTCACCAAAACCATAAATGTAGTTGGAAGTTTCACCCCATTCCTCTGCTGTTCATCAAGTTGAAAACAACCCAATCAGTTCAAAGTGTAACCATTGCAAACCCTCCAGGCCGAGGCTTTGCCACCCATTTGTACCTGCAGCAGAGCAGAATGTTATGGCTGGGTAATTAAACCTGTGAAAAGGGGTGTTTAGAACAGAAATAATGGCAGACCCTCATTGCAGCAGTGCTAGTGGGTGCTGTTATAACAATTAAAACCAGAGTATAAAGCAGCTGTGCAGAGACTAATTCCAAGCAACCATGTGTGATTTCTGTGCCTTCTTCCCTCTCAGGAGACTCACATGTTTGGTATTTTGCACAGAGATGCATTTTTATGATAACTTGTTGAGGGGTTTTTAAGCATGAAATGAGGAATTTTGAATTTAACCTCAGAATTACTGCATCTAATTAAGACAGCCATTGTGGATAATGAGAGCCCAGAGAATTGCTTGTGTCCCTGGGATGAAGCATCAATCCATAACCCCTGTGGTACATATAGATGAGCTCTGAATGAACTCATGCTCCATTAGCATTGGAAAAGTGTTTAAAATATATTTTGTGTACTCTTATTTTAACTCAATTAAAGATATGACAACAGAGATCAGAAGCAGAGAAGACATGGATTGTCAGGCTGTCTGATGTCCCAGCAACCTTCTCTCAGGATACATTCTCTGATGCTTTTCCAGTCCAGTTTTAATGGGATGAAATGATGAGGCTTTCATCTCTCCCCTTGGGATCTGTGCCATCATTAGGACGGGACTGTTGCTAACCCTCAGCTACAATTCACCTTTGTCCACCCCTTTGCATCATCCATCAAGCCCAGACAGAGAGATGACCTTTCTCCACACTGCCCAGGCCCTTCCCCATGTGGAAAGCACAGCTTTTAATGGACCTTAACATTAAATAGCACTTAGTTTTTATTTTCTTGAATTCAGTGCAGCTTTAGGCTACTTAAAGGGTGTCAGAAACTCAGCAGAGACCTCACACATTGTTGTTGGGTCTTGGTGTTTTTTCAGATATGCAGAACAGTGGCTGTTGGATTTTTACATCCTTCATGACAAGTTTGTGGGGTCTTTTATATTAAAAGCATTTAAATCCCAGAGACCAGCCCCTACCAGTTTATTTGACAGGCTTTGTACTCTCTAACACACCCCCAGAGTCTGGCACGAAGCTACTGACACCAAGGGGAATACTGACATTGCCTTTGCAGGGGCAGAATCAGCCCTAAAGGTGAGATGGTTTTCCATGATGGCAAGTGGCTGTCTCCATTCCCGGGGAGATCAGGAGGAACAAGCAGCAAACACCCACTGTTGTTGGTGAGAATGTGTCCACAAACTACAATGAGGTCTCTGGGAGGCAAGAAGGAGGTGTGCCAGCTTTCTTCAGAGAGGTGTCAAAATCCCTCAGTTAATACTCAATAAATGTGTGTTTATTGTGTGCACAGGGCCTCACACATGAGCTAAGGAAAGCCCAAGGCTCTGACAGTGCCTCCTGCCCACCTGGCACGTGTAAGCAGTGCCCTGTCCTGCTGTTGGACAGCAGTGCCAGTGCAGGAGCCTCTGAGTGTGTCACCAGCATGGCATCCCAAATAACAAGCTGCTTGTCCAAGCCACCTCCTCCATCACCCTCCCCTGCAGGGCTCCCCTGTCACAGGGCTTGGGTGTCACAGCTCTGCCCATGGCCCCAGATCTGCCACCTCCTCTCCAGCCCAGCCCCCCCTCTCCTTCTGTGCTGAACCCCCACACTAGGCAGGAGTTCTGCTTCCCACCAGCCTCCCCCCAGGCCACTGCATTTCTCTGCTCCTCCTCTCTTCCACTTGTCCCATATATCTGGAAATTATGCAATATAGACATGAATAATTATACCACATATTAATATTTCAGTTTGTTAATGCCTGTGAGGCATTTCAGCAAGTCCAGGATGTCGTGGCACTTATGTGAGGTATCCATACTCTACAAATGGGATCATGGGAAATGTTCTGTGTTTTGGAAATTCCTCCTTCTGGCTGTAAGTGCTCCCTGTTAGTGTGGCTGGCTCCAGAAACCTGTTGGAATAATTCAGCCCAGGCTTTGGGATTGTGGTTTGTTCTGATGGCCATTATTATTTATGTCATGCACACCACATTTTTAGAACCATATTGCTTTGGCTCATAAAAGCCACATGGCTATAAATCCAAAGTGTTAAAGTGTCTCCAAGGCTGGAACTTCAAATAAATCTCCAGTCAGGAGTATTCCCAGTGTCAGAGCACTTAGGTGACAGCAGGCTCATTTTCAAAAGGATTTTTTGTTTTTTTTTTTAATTGTCTCCAGACTGGTTGTCTAAACACTGAAATTGCGAGCAATGCTCATTTTGTGGCATTTGAGAGCTGAGTGACTGTCAGTTCTGCAAAATCCAATGGCTCAAAATTCCTCCCTGGGAGTAAAGTCAAGAATACCAAATGCTGCAGAAAACGATGGAGAACTTAAATCCCCCCTGAGAAAAACCAGCTCAAGCCACAGCATTCCATGGGAGGGATCTGATCCAGCACCTCTGAACCACTGAGCATGATGAGTGACCTCTGGGCCAGGAGGGGACCTGCTGAGGATGCATCTGTGCAGTGTCCCCGCCTTGTTAGGAGAACGTTGTTTCTTCTGAAAGAAAGAACAGAGTAGGCACCAAGTCTGTGTTATGTTGGCAGATTAAACTACAAATTCCTAAATATTTCATGGCATGCAATAGATTTTTAGGAGTTCAGATTAGGTGACAATGCTTGAAGAAAGCTAACCATGTACACTGTGCTTTCCCTCCACAGTTTGTCCTTTCCTACACGGAGCAGGTTCCAAGTGACACATTCCAGGAAATGCTGAGGTACCTCTGTCAGTGTGCTGAGGACTTCCAGGAAGCAACAGAACGAGAGAAGTGGAGGCAAAACTTTGCTGATCTCTTCCAAGCTTGTGACCAAGGCAGGGTAGGCAGAGCAGCTCAGTTTCAATGTGGGGATGCTTCCAGATTGGTGTTTTTCTGGGTCACCACTTGTTTTTTCTTCTTCTCAACTCCAGCAACTGTCTTTGTGCTCACTCAGCAGAGTTGCAGAGAACAGGAGCTGCTGCATTGTCTTCCAGTTCATACTTTAGACACAGAAACATCCCATTGCCTATGAACTGATGGCTAATTAGAAACTGAGTGACCTAATGAGATTACCTGCTCCCACAGCACGGTCCAGAAGGTTTGGGTGCTCATCATGTTTCAGCAAAGATAACCTGATGTGGAGATTGACCTTAACAAATGTGCCTATTACTGCAATTATAACATATATTGCATTCATTAGGTTGCAGAACTTTATAGATCTTTAAAGTTTCTATCAATAAATGTCATAGTTTAAATTTAAAAGGCAAAATAATCCACCTTTACAACCTCTCTGAGAACAGCACTGTGAACTTCAGCCACAGTTTATGGACAGGAAATTAAAATACAGTAAGTCAGTTACAGAGCTGGAAATGGAACTCCAAAGCCATAATTTGGCTTTCAGCAGCTCTAAACTGTCATCCTCTGAGCACACCTGCATCCCCATCAGAAAACAAACACACAAAAAGCCAGATCTATTAGAAAACCAGTAAATAGCAGAAGCTGAAGAATCAATGGCATGAACTGTTGCTAAGAACTTGGGCTTTGTCCCAGCTGTGTGGGACTGGTTAGGAGGAGCCTCAGTTGGCCAGTTGGTGGCTGCCACAGAGCAAGCAGATGCCACAACCTTAGTTTTCTTCCCTACATAAATCATATATTCCACCCAGCACTCCTCTAGAGGTGCTCCCAGTGCCTACCCCAGCCAACTGTGCTCTGCAATGTCATGCTAATAATGTCATTACCACCAAGAGAAAGGAATTGCAGAGCTGGTTTCAGCACCCATGGTGTGTTTTAGAGAATGGCAGGAGAGCTGCAGTGTCAGGCAGGAGGAAGGAAATGTGTCTGCTTCCCAGCTAAAGACACTTCATTGCCCTGCTGCTCCTGTCAAGAAGGGCTGTGCTGGACCCTCCTGGCCACAGTAACACATAAAGCCCATCCTACCTTTGCCATGCATTTTGAAAGGGTCCCTTCTTTCCTTTCATCTTTCAGTGTGACTGCCTTCCTGTTGTTTCTGTGGCAGTAATCACCACCTCCATGCTGTTAATCCCAGTGGAATCTCAGAGGCAAAGAGCCAAAAGTACTGACACAACATGAGTGAGCAGCTCTCAGCACCAGCCCCATCTCTGCCCAGAGACACTGCCCAGAGCACAGCTGTGCAGTCCAGGCTCTGAGCTGGCCTCACTCTGCACACTGAGGTCACTGAAGTGTCCTGTGGCCACACAGTTCCTTTAAACCTGGCCTGGTTTCTTTTGTGTGGCTCTTCTGTACCCATAGGGGAGATAAAAATGCAAAGTAACCCAAGGACTGTACCAGCTGAATGTGATCCCTTACCTGCAGAGCCCATTCTGCAGAGCACAGCAAAGCAGTTCAGTTCCTGATTTCCATTTGTTTGGCAGCAGGTGGTTATTCCAGTCTGCACAGAATGAGCTGCAATCAGGGCCAGGGAGCTGAGAAAGCAGCGTTTAAATTGCAGTCAAATTAGAAGGTATCCACATGTTCATTATTGTGATTTCAAAGGAATGCATGCAGGAGGATGGCAGCTCAGCAAGGACAGCCTGGCCTGTACACGGAGGCACAAACTTCCCCAGACAATCCCACAGTGCAGTTGGGCCACTGCTGGGATGCCCCAAAAGGCAATGGCTCTGTGAATTTCAAGCTTATTGTATCAGGGATAGTTTCTCTTCTATAACAGAATCTACATTCATTTTCAGGGATGTTTTAAGCCCAGGATCTTTTAATGAAACTGAATTTAGTCACAGGTTAGTTTCCAAACTAGTGAAGTTTGAGACACTCCTGATTACCTTTCCTGCAGTACAGCAACAACAAAGTCTGCTTTCTCATGACCTTTCCTGAGCAGCTGCTCTTCCCCATCTTGCTCACTGACAGGCACATTGTGGGGTTCAGGATACACACATCACATTTCCAGAAAAACAATCAAGCAGTTCAACACTGACCTATCCCTGATTAAATGGCAAGTCTGGTTTAGTCTGTGTTGCTGCAGGAATTACTCATAGGTCACAGAACGTTGCTGAAAACAACTGAGAATCATCACCTGCCAATATCTGGGTGACAAGAAAATGAGGCCAACGTGTTTCAACTCCCTGGGCACTGAGGCTGCCCCAGGTTTTGGGCAGCTGCACAAACACAGATGTCCTGTTGCTGAGAGGGGAGGCTGCTCCTGTCCTGCCCACGGGGTGCAGGAGGGAGGGTGGATGGGCAGGAACCTCCCATCAGCCTCCCCAGGCACACACGAGGGGCAAAGAAGGGTCACCTTTGGTCATAAATTCAGGCACTCCCCAGACAGTCCTGCTGGAGGAGCAGCTTTCCCACTGCTCCTTCCTCTCTTCTGTAGTGGCTGTTCCTCCCAGGGAAGCTTCAAGGAAAAGTGTCCTGGAATAACAGGGACCTGTGGGAGAATGGCAAATCTGTATAAATTGTAAACACTAAGCCAAGGAAATATGCCCTAATTCATATTTGGTAATTTCTGGTTTTGACAAGGCTATTTAATCTATTTTTAACAATATATAAAAATAATTTGATACAAATCACAAAACATCTCTTCAAAAACCTGAGTTATCTCAATCCTCCAAGTGTGTTATTTTAATATGACAAAAAAGCACATCTGAATCCCAAGACAACATACTTATTTTCTTCTTATAGTACTTCATTATGTTCTTTTTAATAAGGATAATAATTCCTTCATTGATTCCCCTTTTTCATAAAATAAAAATTTGCATTAATGCTGCCAACTTCAAGGAAGCAGCAGATGATTGTGACAAGTAACAGCTGAGAAAATGTGAATGGAAAATGAAGTGTGTGTAATGGAAACACTGAAAGGAGAGTCCAAATATTCCACAGTCATCTGGTAACATCTTCAAAAACATGTTCTGTGCTTGCCTGGCTCCTAAATGGATCAGAACCAGATCTGATACATTCAGATGAGAGACAAATTGCATGAAGAACTGTTTGCATGGGCTGTGCAAGGTTTCACTGTCAGGAAGATGAAGACACTGGGAATCAGGGCCTACATCTTGTAAGTTTAGGGACAGAATTCTGTTTGTTGTTCCAAACCCACCGATGGCTGAAATTCAACCCTAATTTCCAGCACTTTTTTACCAGCAGGAATTAAATTACCAGAGCCTGAAACAATAAAACTGGACTGAATGTCTTTTTACATTTCAGGTCTGGTCCCTTCTTTAGAACTGGCAATAAAGGTTCAGTTCCCTGCAGAGAAGGTGCTGCAGTACCAGCAAATGTGATGTAATTGTTTAGTTCAGGATGAACTTTGCCACTACATGACGTGTATCCCTCAGGTGGTTCCAGCTATGGGTGCCATCAGTTCCAGATTTAGGTTATAAACAATGCAGGCATCTTGAGCTCATTTCTGGAAAAGACCAGCAAAGTCCTTCCTTTATTTCTTCAGCCTAAAGGCAGGTAAAGTTCGCAAGGAATTAAAAGCCTGGTGAATTTCCCATTTTGCAGGTTTTAATCTAGGAACAAAATGTGAAAAGTTAATCAATAATTCAGTTGGAAAGCCACTCACTACAAATAATGGACTTAAGTAAATCTCTTCCCTAATTAACTACTTTATTTCACTAACGAGAGGGAGATTACAAAGGTGGCAGGACTTAAATAATGACAACAGGAATTCATCATAAAATGGGAAACTTGCAGTGGTTTAGATTTGCTTTACTTTTGGAACACCCCAATTTCCTGGTTGGAAATGACCCGTTTCATTGCCCTTTCCTGGGTTTATCCTCTGTGTACACTCACTCTGAGCAACAGGCACTTAACACACTCTGCACGTCCCTCTGCACTGGAGCTGCTGCCGCCTCTCACCTCTGTGGTCAAATGGCTGTGAATTTTTAAAGGAAATTAGGGAGGTTGTCATAATAGCTCAGACTTTGGGGCTCATTATGTTCCCAGGCAGGTGCCAGTACATCTCACTTCAAAGGAGGTGAGGGGCACAAACCCAGCCTGAGCTGTGCAGTCACTGAGGGAACTCAGCACAGCCCATGAGGTGTGGAAATTCTTCCTTGGTTCTGTCAGGCAATCAGTGTGTGTCCTGAGAGTATGAAATGCTGGACTTTGATCTTTACACCAAGAACCCCTTTGGCAGAACAGTTACAATTATCTCACTGTAATTTGTCAAGGAATTGCCTGCAAACTAATATGTGTGGGGAGTTCCTGCTCAGCCCAGAGAAGATTTTGGCTCTGTGAAATAAATTCACTTCTCTGAAATCTGTAGGTATGTTCTGGTAATGGATAATTTTCAGTCACAGGTAATTCTCAGCTAATGGTGCCTTTGTAGTGCTGCAAATGTTGGTGTAAGCTCCAAGAACCACAGGAAAAACCCAGTAATTGTAATATTTTTGTCTAGATTGGCCTCTTGGATAGACAAAAAATACTGTACTTGCTGAGAGAGTTCTATGACAGAAGTGCCATGATTGACAGGAAGGAACTGTGCAACCCCAGACAGTGTGAGTACAGGGGATGTTCCAGTTGTGGGTGGAACACTGGGAGGTCACACGAGGGTGAAGAGTTCATGTATCTGTATTATTGTAAGTGTTACCAGCAGTGAACAGAACCCAAAAATGGACCTACAGGAGTGCTGTGACCCACACACCATGATTTGCAAACGTTTTGCCAACAGTGGTGCAACGTTCAGAAATGCTTCAACATCCAGGAGTTTTCCATCCTACAGAATTCTGAAGTACTTTTGGAAAATAAGATTAAAGAAAGACTTTTCCTGAAACTATTGTTCTTTCTTACTGGGCAATATTAGAAACTAATTTTGTGTTTGCACTGAACTATTTCCAGGTACATGAAAAGATAAAGAAAAAAACCCCAGGGGAATTATCTGCATGAAAGTAAAATATTTTAAAGATATTGGACATGAATTAATTGCTATGATTAAATGCAGGGCAAATTACAGGTCTCCTTCTTAATACAGAGAATTATGAAACATTCATTTCAAAAGAAATGTGGTGTAATAAACAAGTGCAGTTCTCTGCAGGCAAAGGTATTATCCTGAAGTTTTGTGTTTCAGAGATGTCTGTTTGCAGAATGTACTTTCTGACAGTTTATATTTGCTTGGCAGTGCCTTTTTTATTTCAATTTTCTTGTGCAGTACTAGAGAATACAAAACCAATGCAAACTGTCACCTTGCCCATATTTTTTTCTATTGTAGGGCCAATAATTGAGCTGCAAGAGATTGATCTTGTGGATTTATGGGGAGGCCCTGATGGCCAGGCAGAGTGCAGTGATGCTGAAGGGAGCAGGGAAGGTGAGGATGGGGCTGGATTTGAAGCTGGTGATTTGGATGGAGACACCACACACAAATTGAAACCCAGCTCCCAGGAGGACATCCAGCCTGAGAGGGAAGCTGAGCCTGGAAGTGCAGAGAGACAGCATGAAGCTTTCCCAGGATCAGCCTCTGCTGGACACAGTCTCACCAGGAATGGAGAACCTGGATCTGACAAACAGGCAGAGGAAGAGGAATTCAACCTGGGTAGAGAGCCCGAGACAGAACCAAAGAAGGAGGGAGACAGAGCTGTGTCAGACATGGATGTCCCTGCTCTGGCAGCAGAGGCTGTGGAAGAAACCCCTGCAGGAACAGGGGGATTTTCCAGACAGCTTGGCAGCCAGTTGGACCAACAGACGAGGTCAGAGGGAAGGCTGCAGGATGAGAACCTTCTGCAGGACCAGGGTAAAGGTACTCTTTATTCTGGCACACCTTAATCTTTTTCAATGTATATTATTGGACATGTTTAACTATAGGATATTTTTAATCCATTTCCAAGCCATGTGAGTGATTTCTGAGTAGAGATGACTGTAAGCTTTGATACCTTCTCAGCATGGTGTTTTCTGCCAAGGTTTCAGAGCATGTTCCTCTCACAGGACAGCAGGTGAGTCACTCTGCTGGTGATCTGTATTCAAGGCACTGAGCAGACACTTTAACTCAAGTAGGGACTTTGTGAAGCAGCAGCATTTTTATAATAAGGAGAAACTTTATGTTCTGTTTCACTCTAATGTTACTGCAGCAAGACAGGAACCTGAGCACATTAAATCTAGAAATTACCTTAATCATTTTTAGTCTGTGATTACCCACAGGGATATATGGTATGAGATCATATAGCAGGAACCTTTCATTTTAATCTCTCCCTGTGTGTCCATAGGATGATCATACTTCATGGTGTACAAAAGGCCCTTCTTCTAGGAAGGCTGTGATCAGACAGTTTCTCAAACACCCCAGAAGGACCAATCTCCTTGCTCTGTGAACACACTCTTGTGTCTCACAGTTTAGAACCCTGCAAGAACTGGGTCCACCTTGCCCAAGCAATCCAGTGACAGACTTACTATACAAGGATTGTGAATCTGATGGTACAGCCCACTGAGACCTACAGCTTTCTGTGGAAACTTCCAGTGTTATTCAGTCAGTCCCTGGATGTGCATCCTACGTTGTCCTTCAGTTTAGTCTCTGTCTCTGAGAGGCCCTTGCTGAGTAACAGGAATTTCAGCTCACCTGTGTCAGAGGCTGCCCTGGCTGTACCTTGGCATCCAGGCTAGGCTGGATCTGAGGAGCTGCTGTTAGAACATACAAACAGATTAAGGCCTGCCCTCAGCGTGGAGTCAGCCTGGGTTCAGCTGTAATTTCCCGGGATAGGAGTGCAGGATTGAGGAGTGAGTTGGTGGCTGCCACGTGGCTGGCTCTGGGGTGGCCCTTGGCTTCCTGTGACACACTGTGCTTTCTGCCTTCAGACCCAGGTCCTAGCAGGGCAGAGAGTCAGACCCATCAGGCTTCTTGTGCTCAGAGTTCCTCTGGTTCAAGCTGCCTCACCCAGCCACAGTTTGTACAGCTCATGGAGACGTTTGTTGGTCAGGACAGTTCTCTGCCTACTGTGAAGAGCCTTATTGCATTTATCAAAGAAGAGTACAAACAGACAGAAGAGGAAAAAATGGAACAACTAGAAAAAGTAAATATGGATAAGTCTTGCCAATCCCATGTCCAAACAGAAACCAAGCAAATGTCTACATACACTTACAAAGTCAGCTGTTGATCTCATGCTGGCAGAGCTCTCTGCTTGCAGCCTGCATCCTCTGGTTCTTCAGGAGAGCTTTAACCCCTTTGTTTTGATATGGGTGCTCCCTCCCTAGCCCTCAGCTCTGGAAGTGATGACAGACTCATCCTGTAAGAGGCTGTCTGTCTGTCCTAGAGCTGGACTCAGTGAGACAACAGTTGATAGTTAATTGTGAAAGAGCCCCAAACATTCCATTCTGCTTATTCACTTTTATAATAGCCAAGAACCTGATCTCTGACCTACTGCACCAGCATGTACACAGGAGGTTGTGGATGTTTGGGGAGGAGTTTAAAACAAGTGTGTTTGGGTTTGCTGTGTGCATGGCTGGATGAGAGCATGCACTTGCTTCTCTGTGTGTAAATTACATGGTGCTCTTGCCATGTGTTGAAAAAAAATATCCCCCTTCCTCATGCCCAGCATCAGGGTGCCCCACATCACTTCAGGTCTGCTGTGTGCTGGGTCTCTCTAGCTGTGTTATCTCAGACCTCTTTCTGGTTTCCCTCCATGCTGCTGACCTAATTTGGATGAGAGATTGGATCTGACGGCTCTCCAGTCCTCACTGAACACAGCACAGTGTTTGGCCTTCCAGAGAATTCCACTCCAGCCAGCTATCCCTCGATGCTGGGTTTAAAGGACAAATGCTACATGCATTTGCTTGTAGCCCACACACTTCAGGGCAGCACCAGCAGCAAAATAACAATGTACAGAAATAGGAACTGTCACATCTCTGGGTGTCACTGACAAGGCTGTGGTTAATTCTTGCCAGGGAGACATTTGTATTCTGGGAAACTTGCATTTACCTGAGTTGCCCTCACCTGAAATCCAGCACAGGCTTCATTGGTTCACTGTGAAATAACTCTGCAGTGCTGGTCCAGCCTGGTAAACTGAACCATCACCTGTGTTTAGTGTTTCCAAGTATCTCCCAGGTTTAATGATTCAGCTCCAGGTCTGAGCCGTGTATGTAGAGCCTTGGGAACTCTGACTGGGGCAGCACTGCAGGCCCCACACTGTGCAGACACCCAGCCCAGTGATCAGGAGGGACCCACAACCTGCTGTTCCTGTTACAGGTTCACCACATGTCTAAGGTGGCCCAATGGAAACCGCTTTTGGAGGAACTCTTTGCAAAGTGGGACACCAATGGACACGGGTTTCTGGACCTGGAAGAGGTGGATGCTGTTCTGAGCAGATTTCAGGGTGGCAGGCAAAAAAAGGCCTTGATGAAGGGTAAGGAGACAGCTCTGCTCTGAGAGAACACGGCAGGCCTTCCCCCATTCAGTGACAGTGCTGATGAGGTTGTTGGCAAGCACCAGTTTGGATTTGCAAGCACACATGGCATGAGGTGCAGAATGAACAGGAACAGTTACCCAGACCTACTCATTAATGCACAGCTCCATCCCCTCCTTCTGTGCAAGGCAGAGGAGTAGCCCAACCCTTTCATAACACTGGGATGTGTTGAAGAAGTATTTCAGCTGTAACATGCAATGTATGCATGTGATATGGCAGTGAAAAAACACACCCAAAGCCTGAGGACATGTTTGCACTTTTAGTCCGGTCCATCTGTGTTATTTGAACAGATACATTGTACTGGCCTTCCTGCAGGAATGCACCTCACAGTAACCCACACTGTCACACAGCTCTCAGGAATTAACAACTTCAAATCTCACTTCTCTGCTGGTTCATTTCTCTGAATAAACTTAGCAAATTTGGTCCTTGGCAAAATAGATGTGGGTCAGACAGAAGTGCTACAGGTTCACCTGAACCTGTCTGGCAGCCTCATACATATTAACAAGTGGGCATAAGGCGCTCTGAAATCCTGTATTAGCAATTAAGGACATGTCTGTGTGTGTTTGGGTGGGGAGGACTGGTTTTTTTCATCTCCATGCTCATCGTTATGCTGCTTGTTCTGCTGCAGATCACTAAAAATGGCCTGTTTTGGCAACCCCCAAACCCTGTTTATCCTTTAGCTCACTGGGGGCAGCTGGTGGGGTGGGGAGCACTCTGACCTGTCGTGGCTGATCATCTCCAGCCTGCCCAGCCAGGACAGACTGGCATTTTACTGCTCTCTTGCATTCCAAGCATGCCAGAACACACTGAGAAAAGATGAAAAGACAAAGTCCCTTCTATACAGGGCTCACAAAATAAAGCACAAATACACAGAAAGAGAGCAGAGCAAAATCAATACCACCACCTACCAGCAACATAAAATTATTTCTAGCAGCTTCAATCTCATCTCTCAAAGACGTGGAACAAGCAGGTCTGGGGGAAGGGTTCACAGACATTGCACTTCTCCTGGATGGAAACAGAGTGAAGAATGTTTAGAATTATTTGATTTTTCTTGTAAGTGAAAAGTGTAACATTACATACAATGGGAAAAATAATTCATGTGGCCCAGTAAGGAAGGAACTGATCATTCCACATTCAACTTCATGTGTATTTCTTTCTTCATCTCTTCTGCAAAGACAGGAGAAAGTGGAGGTGAAAATCCAAACTTTTTATACCATCAAAAACTTCTGCATCCTAGTTCTCTGTCAGAAAAATCAGAAATTAAATTAAAAATACTGAATAGATGATGGACTGGATAAGACAGCATTAACAGGGAGCTCCACCATGACTGGGGCCAGTTAGCACTTGCTGCTTCTACAGCTAAAATCCGTGATGATGGAATGGTTTGGGTTGGAAGGGACCTTTAAAGGTCATCTAGTCCAACTCCTGCCATGAGCAGAGACCCCTTCGGGTCCAACGGGATTTGCGGTCGGGATGCAGAAAGGATGATGGAAGCGTTAGCCAGGGAGATGCCGCGGATCCCGGGGCCGGGCAGAGCCGCCTGCCCCGTGCACAGGCTGTGCAAGAGCACCCCCGTGAGCCCAGAGCGGGGCTGGGACAGCTCGGATGGGCTGGCTGCTGATTTAACCAACCCCCGCGTGAAAACCAGCGCTGTGCGGGGCTCCTCCTCACTCGGGGGGAAGGCAGGCATCTAGAGGAAAGGATGCTTCCAGCCTGCATGCTGGAGATTACCTGTCACTGTGACAATTTCATTTAGGAGGTACCTGAAAGAAACCCAGAACAACGGACTGGAACACTCCACCCAAAATTTAGGGCTTGATTCATATTTTGCAAAGCTGATTAATCAACTAGATTTTCTTATTTTCTGTTCTTTTTTTTTTCCTACTAGCAAAGGAACGCCTTTGCTACCAATACCCACAGCTCAGCAGAGTGGAGAAGCTGTCCCCAAAGGCATTCCAGACCTTCCTGGAGTTAATTGCTTCCGAGTTCACTGGCAGTGAGGATGAAACTGTTGCTAACTTGGTGACATTTCTGAGCACAAGTGTGGAGCAGAGTCAGAGGGAGTCCTTGCAAAGCACAGCCAGGAGGAAATGGCTGCAGGACATCCAGCAGTCGGCCGAGAGCAGCAGGGCCAGCATGGAATCCGTGTACAGAGCTGTGCTCAGGGCCATCTCCCAGGTGGGCACCCCAGGGAGCACAGGAGGGGTCTGTGCCAGGGGACTGCAAACCCTGGGGCGTTTCAGTGGAACCTGCAGGTTGGGGGGACGCTGGTCTGAAGCTGGTTCCTTGTGCTGTTCTGTACTTAGCTGATGTTCAGGAGAGCCCATGGTCATGCACAGAAGGGGTCACAGGTCAGAGCAGCAATACAATTCTTGTCCTTGCTCCACCAATAAAGGAGGAATCTCATGAACACTTGTATCTCACTTTTGGAAGAGCTGACTCAGATCAGATCTGGCAATGCATAGTTAGAGTTTTGGAGCTTCTGAAATGGAACACACCAGAGTCAGTTTGAGACAAAGATGGTTAATTTGTAGTAGAAATAGTCTCATTTTTAACTTGCAGCTGCAACTTCAGTTGTTCATCCTCACTCTTAAAGTCCTCCTGAAAGCCAGACTTCTCTCTGAAGTGTTCTTATAGTACTGTCTAGGTTTGTAAATGTGGCAAATCTGGCACTTATGGTTTTTTCCCAACAGAATCTCCTATTAGGGGAGAAATCCACAAGATTTTGCTTAGACACAGATTACAGTTAGAGATTATTTTTATATTCTTTACTTCTCCCCATTACCAGCAGGAAACAAGAAGCATTTTCCTTGCCAATCAAAGTACTGGGTGTGTGCTGGGCAGACACGTCCTGCAGCTGGTGTGGGACACCCGAGCTCAGTGACCCAGCGCAGCATCTCAGCAACATGAGACAAGTGCTGAGTACATGAAATAAGTGCAGTGGCCAGTGGCTAATGTAGAGTGTAATGGGGAACATTTGTTGCTAGGACGCAGAAGCCCATGGGGGCAACAAGAAGATCAGTGCATATATTGCCCTTCTGGAAGAGAACCAGCTCTGCCCAGAGCGGGGGCCGCTCCTCCTGCGCTACGTGGCCTGCACTGCAGACGATGCTCCCCATGTCCTAAACCAGGTGCTGTACAGAGACATGAAGGGAATAAGGTAAGAAATGCTGCAAATAGCTGTCCTTTTTCTCACAACTGTTTGGAATGTAGGGGTAACAGGCAGTGTTTGGGATCCACTGGAAACTGAGGTTCACGGAGTACTCCAGAGAGGAAATCTCCTGAGAGGCTGTTGTGGAAGGATCCAATATCCTGTATGTGTCCTTATGATGTGCATGGTCTGCTTAGATCTGCTCTGTTTAGGATTTCATGCCTTTCCTTGGGGAGATTAGCTCACAGTCCAATAAATCTCATCCTTTAGCAAATGTCTGTGGCATTGGGCCTACATTTTCTTCTTTAAAAATTAATTCCCTTACACCAGTTCATACCCAAGGATATTTTTGAGAACAATGCCTTTCCCTCCCTAGTGTTTATGCTATAAACAGTTTTCATGCCTCTTCACTTGTCATTGCCAAAAGCCAGACTTACTTGTCTTTAAATATTGCTGCTTCTAACCTATTAAATGTAACTGCTGCTTGCTTCGGTATTCCTTTCCATTCCATGCTTAGCTGATGTTTTAAAATGTCCTAAGGATGAAGAGTGACTTATTAATTACCCCTGTCTTTGGGACACAAGTGGTAAATGTGGTATTGCTGGTGTGGTCAGAGCACAGAGCTCACACCTGCCTTCTCCAATGCCAAAAAGCATGGAGAGATCAAAGCTGCAGCATTTACTGTTTCACTAAGGCTTTCTGCTCCTCCTAGCAAAGCTCCTCCTAGGTTTATCTTTCAGCTTTGCAGCTGTTGATGAGGGAAGGCCAATCCACGTTCCCAAAGTTCAGCTCCACGGCAATATCCATTTCTGGAACCGTGAGCGCCCAGTGCAGGAGAGGGAAGGTTCCCTGCTGGTGCTGCCCCTGCACGACGCTCACTGGAGAGTCTTTGGCATTCTGGGACTTGACACCCTTCGGGACCAGCGTGAGAAAACCATCTTTCTGACCCATGAGATCATTTTCTACCAGGTGGGCACCATTAGAAAGCAGTTTCTTAGTCAAATCTGCAAAAAACTTGTGAATGTTACATGTTTGTTCGGAGTAAACATAAGATGTGCAACTAAGAAAAGATCTATTGGTCCCTTTCTGCAGTGTATGCTGAAAATGGTGTGGGCAGGACACCTTATTAGTATCTTGCTGATTAGCATCTTATCTGAAATTGATTGAGGTATCACTTCATCAATAATTTATTTAATATTCTCCTGGCTAGTAAATTAATTGCCCTGTTGTGCAAAGCCCAAAGATACCAGCTTTTATTTCTTGAAGCTCCCAACCTCATTTTTGTGTCAGTTTCCATAAAGTGGCATGAAACCTTATTTTTTACATGGTGGAATAATAATAAGCAACAGCAGCCTGGATTTCTTTGGGATGCTCTTCGGAATCAGCCTGGCTGTGGATGCATCATTTGGGCAGCAGGGAGCGCAACAAGCCAACCTTGCCAGACCATTGGGCTATTTCCTCTAAAAACCAGCTTTGTCTAGTTCAGGACTTGGCAGTCACTGCATACTTGGGAACTTTAGAGCATTATTTGATAAGGGGCATTTCACAGTCACTTTTCAGCTTTACAAGTTCTGATGAAAGTAACTTGTTACAACTATTTTGCTTCATGAATGTTTCCCCAGCTTTTCCCCCCCCAAATCATGTGGAACTCTCTGGCTCATGTGGAGGGTTCTGCTTTCACAGGGGGTTTCCCATGCGTTCAGCAAAGCCTACCACCGTATCTGCACACGGGAGAATGTCCTGCAGGTGGCTGTGACTGCTCTGGACTGGCTGTATCCCAGGACACCCAGCATCCACAGTGTCACCGTGTACCTGGTGGAGCCTGGCAAAGACAAGGTACTGCAGGGAAAAGGTCGGAGGGACTGGGAGGGAGGGGCTGGGAGGCTGCTTTGGGGAGGATGTGCCCTCTCCAGTGCCCGGGTTTCCCAGTGGTTCTATCACTAAAACTGAAGCCTGCCCCAGATTCCTGTGCCTGCCCATGCAACAAAAGGGCTACAAAGGTAGAGAAGGGAATTTCCCTCTGTAAGGAGACTCTCTTCCTTCTTTTCATCCTCCCATGTAAAACAATTCAAGAGCATTGCCAGGATAGCCCCTTCTCCATGGGAAAAGGGAATATACTCCTCTTTCAGTGCTCACTGCTGCACAGCAACCAAGAGAGCACAAACCCCACACCCACAGCTTTGCTGTCTGGGACCTCCACAAAGGGAGATGCTCTTCTGTGGAGATTCTCTGCATGTCAAAACTATGGTATTTTATAGGGAGAAAAGAATGTTTCAGCTAATGTATCAGCTCTTTGTTCTGATGTCAGCAGCCAAGATGTACATACAGCTCAGGAAGTGGCTGTTTCCCAATTAGCCAGCTTGCAAAGGCAGCCCCCACTCCCTGCAGGTCAGATTCCAGTTGTCCAGCAGGCACTGGGGCCCTGGGAAGTTTGTCACTTCATGTCCCAGGGAGTTAAGAAGATGAAAATTGTCTGCAGTATTTAGGACTGGTCCCATGTCATCCCCAAGTCTGCATGACATCTGCTGCAGCCATAACTCAGCTGCTTCCTCTGATAAGCATGGTTTGTGTTGGCAGTGTCCTGCTGTCAGGCCAGGCTCAGCACTGTTCCCTTGGCAGCTTCCTGACAGCCAGGTCACTCCCTCCCCTCTGTGCTTCACATGCCAAGGCAAACTGACACAAACATGGCATGAGAAAGGATGGGAGAAGGAATGGAAGCCTCTAGGCCTGTGGGTGTTCTCAGTGTGGAGCCTGGGCTGGATTAAATAGTCTGGCTGGGGAGGTCCAGGGCACATTCTTCATGTGTCTTGAGTGACACACTCTGGGAATAAAACCAAGCATTGTTGGGAGATGTCTTTAAACCACCCCCTGAATGTGCATTGGAGGCTCCTGTAAGAAATAAACTATTTCCTCCCTCTCTAAGCTTCAAAGTCTCCTCTCTTGCATACAGCTAAACCTCTTTTCTCTCTGGCAGGCTCTGTGCAAGATGATCACTACAGATAACAAAGGACAAAAAGAAATCCATAGCTCTCCTGTTATTCTCCTCAGAGAACAAAACCTCCTAAGGTGGGCTCTGGCAGACTAATTCCCTCTGCTCTCAGTCTACATCAGGCACAATCAGGCACGTCACATGGAGGCCCAGGCAGTGCAGCCCTGCCAGAGTGGCTGCCTTGGCTCTCTCACCATGACACTGAACTGTGAAGGGCTGAGGGGTATTTTCTCTTTGAGTTTAGGCCTCCAAAAACTTTGCAAGATTAGAGCCTACACTGAACCATTTTGTTCCTTAGAATAGTCTGTCTCTTTTCCTGGCCACATCAGTCTCATTTCCTTCAACTGGCTGTTTCCTTCCACTGTCAAGATCCTCACAGACTTGTCTTTCAAGCATATCATCCTTGTTGTCAAAGCTGGTTTCACGTTTTATAAAACTCTATAGTTTTATGTGTCAATGCAGTTATAAACAGAAAACTTTTTAAAGCAAGGTTTGTTAAATTTTTAGGATTTTCAGCAGTCACCTTGGCTAAGCAGTATGTGTTCCTAAGGCTGTTTTCTCCTTCATATACAGGGCTTGAACAACACTTAGAGCTGTGCAGATTTCAGTTCAAGGAACCAAACTAAGATTGAGTAATGTAATACCTTTATTTTAACAAGAAGAGGTGAATGGCATTGTACTAAAATACACTAAGTAAGTTACCAAAAGAAAAGGAATGGTAAAGTGCAGTGCATTTTGTTTCAGAGATTACCTGTTCCAGTGCACAGAACGCTCAGGGGTGGCTCTGGCTGCAGTCTGTGGGGAGCAGCACGTGGCAGTCCCTCTCCAGGACCTGTCCAGACAAGCTCTGGGTGTGTTTGATATCAGCATCGGGCACCACAAGAAGTTACCACCTCAGGAACACAAGGACCTGCAGAAAATGCTCAAGGTGGCCCAAGCTGCCTGCCTGGAGATCCTGCAGAGGCCTCTGGAGGAGACACAACCAACCCCTGTGCTGGGTATTGTGCACACAGAGAGGAGATGGGGTTTGGGGGAGCCAAGTTAGGAATCCCTGTAACACCACATCTCAAGTATCATTCCTCCCAGTATGGGAAGACCAATACAAGTCTTTGGTATAACTAAATTACTCCTGAGCCAGTCTGAGTGCTGAGTGGAGCACAGATAAACAGAAGGCAGATTCTAACTCTGGGTCACAGGGTACTTTGTGCTGCATCAGAGGTGTGGAGCAAGGTGCCTTGTTGCCCTCAGGGGTCTGGCAGGTACTGCTCCAAACTGCTCTAAGAGCAAGAGATTTGAATGTGACAGAATTACCTGCATGCCTGAACCCTTCCTCCTGTCAGGACCTCTGGTTGCCCCTGAGGCAAATGATGTCTCCTTCTCAGACAGAGCTCGGTAGGATACTTGGGCTGTAAACAAATCAATCAAGGAGACAAAGAGTTAATCACAAAGGGGGCAGAGCCTGTCAGTCGATAATGTAAGTCATGAGTGGCATGTTTCTGAGCAACTTCTTGAGAGGTTTGGTTTTGCTCGCAGAGGCAGAACTGGTGGCAAACACGAGGCCTGGGGGGTTTCTGTTCCACCGGCTCATGCTGCAGGACCTGCGCGAGTGTGTGTGGAGACTGGACTCCGAGAGCCTGGCTGCGATAACGGGCTGTGCAGAGCCCCCAGCTCTGGTGCAGCACATCCTGAAGGCTGTGCTGCTGCTGCTGCACCCAGACGGGAAGGGCTCAGAGCAGACAGAGAGCTGGAGCCAGTGTAAACTGGTGAGACCTCAAACAGTCCAGAGTTTGTCTTCTGTTCTCCCTACCTCAAGAAGATGCAGTGGAATTTGCCAAGGGGGAATTGGCAGTGAAATAATTAATTACCTATAGATTTCCTACATGCTTCTCTCAGCCATCCTTCATTCTGTAACCTTTTCATCACACCTGACTCTGTTCTCTGCATTGCAGAAACTCGATGACCATTTGATTCAGGAAATTTATTTCTTTGATCCAACTGCTGCCTCTCTGCAAATTGAAGCAGAGCTGCTCGACTGCATCACTGGTAAATACCATAAACTCCTTGTGGGGTTACCAGGCCCAGCTCAGAAACAGGATCAGTGGCAACCTTCAACTGAGTGCTTTTAAGGTCCTTATTTCAGAAATTAACTTTGATTTCACAACAGATAAAAGTTCTTAAATACCTGCAGTCTGGTTTGGACAATGGGAGTTAACCTGTTAAATTTAGACTTGAAATTCAGAGCCTTAAAGAAAGGGGAGCACATCAGCTTTGAAACCTTCCAGAACAAGTGATCTCACTGGAAACCTCCAGATAATGTGTGAAGGATGAGGGTTCTTTTGGCAAGCAAATCTCCTTCAGACCTCTGTGCCCTGCCCTGGAGACTGATCCACCTCCAAACAGGAACACAACCGTGGGCGGACAGTGTGAGGCCTCCTCTTTGTAAACACCATCTGCCAAGGGCTTCATGTCTCACTGGCCATGGACAGGAGCTGGGTTTCAGTCTGTCTTTCATTTAAGGAACATGAGCTTTTTTGGTGCCAGAGCAGTCAAGAAGCTGCTATTATTATTACTATTATTATTATTATTTGCAAAATCTCTACAAGAGAAATTACTTTTCTTGTCAAGATCTCTCCCTTGATCTCATGCCAGTCTGAGAGGCCTCTTAAAAACCAAAGGTGGACAAGAGTCATTAATTTAGCTGGGGATATTTATCCCTAGTCCCCTGCCTGCTGATAAAGAGAGTCACAATTCCTTTTCATGAGTTCTCCTGATATATATCAAACTAATGCTCTGGAAGGGTCAAAGCAGGCCTAGAGCACCCAGTTTTCCCAGACATGGGGACACAGATGTAACCAGAGATGGGCTGATCTCCTCTGTTGGACTGTGGGGCAGCCCTGCTGATGGTTCTGCCTCTCCCTGCTGTGGTCACAGCTGTTTTTCCCTTGCAGGAGTCCCTGGAGCAGCAGTGTGGCAGCTGGGCTGTGCCCCAGCCCAGTACCTGTTCCACTGGGCTCTCACCTGCCTGGCACTCGCAGAGCCCACGCGGAGCCAGCACAGCCCACGGGCCCTCCCTTAGGCCCTCCTGGCAGCCCCTTCCACTGTGCCTCCAACCAAATCTCTTCATTCCTCATCCAACACTGGGGATTCCTGTGCTTCACCTACTTCTAAATTTAAATTAACTGTTGTTTTTCTGGTTTTTATGCACAGCCACTAAGCATTTGTTGTTAAGATAGTTGAAGTCTGTTAGGGATTATTAGTTAAGATGATAGAAAGTTTGTTAAGGATTATTAAGAATAAGCAATAAAAACACTAAAGGAAATAATTTTGCTAATACAGTTACTGAATTTTAAGGCTTGATTAAAGTTTTGGGGGGTTTTAAAGTAATTCTGATGTGAAAAAGAGGCAGGGAGGACTTTATGATTCCCAAGCCACAACACTTACAAATGATACAGCAAAAATTTTCGAGAGTCAGTCACCTTAGATGACTTTTTAGGAATAATTTGAAGTAAAGGTTATTAATCAGCATTTTGTAACATTCTTCTGAACACGTCAAGGAAAAGCCCAACACTGTTAATATAACACAAACCCCTTTCTTCTTGGGATAAAGCTTGAGATTACAACTGCACCGTCAGCAGTGAGATTTCATCTTTCCAATAACATACCTTTTGGCAGCATCACTTTTTTTAATAACACTTGGGAAATTAAACTCCTCCTTCAGTCTTCAGCAGGTGACAAGTGCCAGGCCAGTGATGGCTGGGGGGGCAGGAGGGCTCCCAACCCCGGACCAGGGGCACAGGGGGCACAGGGGCTGCTGCCCCGGGGCTGCTCCCTCAGGGGCCTTTCCTGCCCCGGCCTTTCCCCCTTAGGGGCCTTTTACTTCAAGGGCCTTCTTCCCTCAGGGGCTTTTCCCGCCCTGGCCTTTCCCCCTCAGGGATTTCTCCCTCAGGAGCCTCTCCCCTCAGGGGCTTCTCCTCTCTAGAAGCTTTTCCTCTCTGGGAGCTTCTCCCCTCAGGGCCTTTCCCAACCCCGGCTTTTCCCCCTCAAGGGCCTCTTCCCTCAGGGGNCGGCGGCGCAAGATGGCGGCGCTGGGCAAGCAGTGAGTGCGGCGGGGCCGGGAGCGGGCAGGGGGGCCGGACAGGGGGGCCCGGGGCCGGGCCTGAGGGCGGCGGGGCCCGGACGGGGTTAAGGGTTCGGGCCTGAGGGCGGCGGGGCCCGGCCGGGGGTAAGGGTTCAGCCTGAGGGCGGTGAGGCCCGGCCGGGGGTCCTGGGGCCTGGGCCAGGTCTGAGTCTGGCCGGGGGTCCCGGGTTCGGGCTGAGGGCGATGGAGCCGAGCGGGGGCCGGCCTGAGGGCGGTGAGGCCAGGCCGAGGATCCCGGATTCGGGCCGGGGCGGATCAGACTTTAAATCTCGTTCTTTGCCGCAGNGCCGCTCCCCCCGCGCGCCGCCCGAACTGCCCTTCCCGTATCGGCACTTTCGCCACTCGCCTTTAAAAAAAATCCCCCGCCGCCTCCCGCCCCTCCAGCCGCTGTCGACTCGCTCCCTGCCGCGGGACACGGCACGGCGGGCCCGGGCCTGGCGGGGAAGGGTTTGGGGCGACTCGGCCGTGGGGAATCTGCGGGCGCGGAACGGGCGCNGGCCGGGGTTAAGGGTTCGGGCCTGAGGGCGGCGGGGCCCGGCCGGGGTTAAGGGTTCAGCCTGAGGGCGGTGAGGCCCGGCCGGGGGTCCTGGGGCCTGGGCCAGGTCTGAGTCTGGCCGGGGGTCCCGGGTTCGGGCTGAGGGCGATGGAGCCGAGCGGGGGCCGGCCTGAGGGCGGTGAGGCCAGGCCGAGGATCCCGGATTCGGGCCGGGGCGGATCAGACTTTAAATCTCGTTCTTTGCCGCAGCTGCACCTGCGGGTTATGTGCCAACAAAACAGGTGAACTTCTTGTTGCAGCGCAAACGTAGCTACGGAATAGGGTCTGGTGCAGACTAAGCCAAATCCCGACGGGTTAAACAGTAATTTCTTACTTCTCCGAAGGAGGAAAGATGGAAAATTCTGGACAAGAGGGTTTTGTGGCCTTATTTAGAACACAAATTTCCATCCAGAAACTACGTGGAAAGAGCCAGCAGTAGCTCTGGGGTCTGGCAGGTGCGTGGCAGGGCCTGTGCTCTGCTGCTGACTTTGATGTGTTCAGACTGATCTTTTGCTTCTCAAATGGTGAACAGCAGATTTTTTGCTTTGAAACATGCCATGTGTTTTGTTGTAAGTAACTTTTATTTATTTTTTTCTCTAGATATGGGCTTATTATGCCAAAAAAACTGCCACAGAAAAATCTTGTTTCAAAGAAGCTCTCGGTGTTTGCAGATGAGTCAGATGAGGAGGTCAGTGCAGCAATTTAATTCTGCAATTCTGCACCATATTCTGCAAATTGTCTGTGTCCAACCCTGATGCTGCACCAGGTTATGGCAGTGCCACTACAGTTTGTGTCATCATTTCGGCCCTGGGTGTGAAACCTGAGCTGTGTTTTCTTTAGTGTGAGTTACATGGGAGCCATGAGGTGATTGTCACTCTCTGTCAGCTCTCAGAAATTCAGCACGTTTACAAGAGTTAATTAACTGTAGTTTGTGGAGAGATTTGTTGGCTGTCACTGGTGAATATGCCTGGAGATGGAAAGATCAATCCTCAGATATTAACTTGAAGTGTGTGGTTAGGTGTGTTGTATCCTTTAAGGATATTATTGTGTGTTTTCTCCTTTATCCCGCTCCCCCCCAGTTGGATGTAACTGTGTGTGCAGTTCCCAGGCCGTGCCCCAGCCGGGCTGTGCTGCCCACCCGCCCCAGGGGAGGGCGCTCTGTGCCCAAATCCCGCCGGGATCAGCGCTGGGAACGGGAGCAGGAGCGGGCCGGGGCCCTCCCAGAAACCCACCTGCCAAAGGGGAGTTTGGGAGGGATTTAAAGGCACCAGCTTTGTAGTTTACAGGTTAGGAACAGAAACTCAGGGCTGGGGAGTTAACTCCCCACAGGGATGGAGCTCTCTGAATGGAATGTTAAAATTTTCTCTGTTTTATCAACGTGGAATTACCTGTAGTAATTTAGCCATAAAGTCATTATGTACATACTTAGGGGGTTTTCCACAAAACCCAGAAAATAAACTTTACATATACCTGTAGTCCAGAATTTTAACATTTAAGAAGTTGAATTTTAGTATCAGTTGGACTTTAGAAATAGAACCTGTGTTACAAAGTTGTTCTGATTTCCTTAGAGCTCCACTCCATGCTTGCTCTTTTGTGTGGCTGAAACAAAGCACTGCTAATAAAGCATCAAATCATTTTGGCCAGTTTCTGACTCGTGTAATGTTTAATTTAATTTTTTTTAATGAATTAGTTATTTTTCTGTCCCAGAGAGCCTGAGCAGCAGTTCCAGGCTGTGTGTCCCTGGTTCCATCCCAGAGTGCAGAGTGTGGCTGTGCAGGTGTCTGAGCTCCCTCACACAGGGCACAGAGGGCTCAGGGCATTCCTGTGACACCCCTCAGCCCTCGGTGCAGCTCCAGGGAACAGAGAGAACAGCCCTGTGTTCAAACCCCAGCCCATTCCTCCCTCAGCTGTGGCCCCAGGGGTGTGTCCTCCCCTGAGCTGCCTCAGTGCCCACAGAGAGGCCTTCCTGTACCCACAGCTCTGGAGGTGCCAGTGCATCCTCTCCCTGCAAAGGCAGGAGCACTTGCCCTGTCAGTTGGGATTTGGTGTCTTTCTCTACATGAAGGATCTGCCCCTGCATTTTCCACATTCCAGGAATAAGCTTGATTTAATCTGTTGTCACTAAACATGATGCCCAAAGAGTGGGAACCTCCCTGAGGATGGGACTCTCTTGTATTTTATCACTTCTTCGTTTTCTCTTAATATCTAAACATTAAAGCAAAAGAATGAATGCTGATAATTCTTGTAAAAACAATGTATGGTGCTGTCTGCCAACCTTCAGCAGCTCAAGTCCCTTTCAGGAGGGCTGACAGATTCACTGCACAGGCTGTTAGAAAGACTCTTACAAGCTGTCATGCTCATCAATGTGGTACAGACCCAGCAAAAGTAATAATCTCATAACTGCCTTTATCAAAGAAGATTGTTTTTTCAAAAAAAACAAAATTACTTTATTAGTTCAGTAATAATTTCAGAGCTTTTCAAGATAAGGAGCAGCATTTGGGAGGGGTTTCATTTCCTGTCTGCTGCCTTATCAGTCAGAACTACATCTCAAATGTCTGGAGATTGTGTATTTTTAACTGAACTCTAATAAAGTTTGTGCTGGGGAATCTGCACACCTGACTTGGCCTGTGATTATGTATAAGATACCAAACTTTTGCTCCCTTTTTTTAGTGTTACTGTGCATATTTCATTAAGATTTTCCTGTACCCTTGCTGAAGGAATTGGGATTTTTCCCCCCTGTGGCTAAGTACATTAATGGGTGTTGGCTGCTGATGAAGATGATCTTTGGGTTAGTTCATATGAAACAGATCCTCTAGCAGGGAAATTGTCTGGGAATACAGTGTGGACTGGGAAAAGCAAACCAGTTCCTTCTGGCCAATGTAGTTGTGAATTATTTGCCTTCACAGTGAGGGTTGTTGGGGCTGTTGCCCCAGGAAAGCCTGTTGTGGGGAGTGGATGTTACAGCAACAGACTGATACAGAGATGAGTTTCCATTCTGAGTTACTGTTATTTGGGATCCATTCCTTTTCTGCCCAAGGGTTATTTCCTCACTCATGCATTGTGTTTTCAGAGGCAGCTTGTCAGTGTTCCCATGTGCTCTTCATTGTCCTGTTTTACCTTTGGAGTTTAATTGCAATAACCTCTGTGGTACAGCAGACAGAATTTCTGTTGGCAGATTGGGGTGATTTATTGCCCTTTTTTTATAATAACCTTTCCAGGTGTGTACAGGCTGTCTGGTCTCAGGGCAGACTGCAGAGCTCATGGCTGAGATTCCTTGCTTTGCTTGGATTCTGTCTTGTGTCACAGGATGGGGTTAAAGCATTTCCATCAAATACTGAGCTATGAGCTTTGTGCTTCAGGAGAACAGATTGACTACAGGGAAAGAGCCAGTCTGAGACAGATTGCTGAGCTTATAGGGCCTTTAATAAATGGGCAGTTGATAAGTAAAGACAATACAAAGGACAGGAAGTTCTCATCTGTCAGAGCTCACAGCATGGCAGGAAATTGTCCCCCATAAACCCCTGGGGAAGGTGTTTGTTTTCTGTGCACTCAGAGCCACTCCAGACTAATGGCAGATGGACTTCTTTACCATCATGTGTCCAGGAGTGAGGACTGTATATTACCTTTGTGTTTATGTAGTCTTTGTAGATCAATGCATTTATTTCATGTAGTGGACAAGGAAAACATTCTAAGCAGATACGTTAGTGGAGTGAAGCTTGTTCTGTAAATACAACTGCAGAGTTTGGGGGTTTACTGAGCTTTGTGGAGCAGTGCAGGGAACATCCTTTGTTGTTCAGGTACCTTTCTGTTAAACCAGTGTAAGAGTTTCCATAAAGGAAACCTTCAGTGGTGCCCCTCAATGTGTCAAGCAAAGGACCATTTTCATTCCCCACAGCCAGGTCTGCTGCCAGTCAAGGTCCTTCGTTGTGTGTTCTGGGCCAGTTTCAGATGGCTGTTTATATTTACACTGACTCATTTATGGCATTTTCAAAACAAAGTATGTCATAAAGTTAAGTAGAGTGTTGTGAACTGTTTATCAGCATCAGTTTTTCAGTCTTGAAAGCCAGAGGTTTGGGTGAAAGCAGCCAGGATTCCTGGAGGTTGTTTTAAACTAAATAATCCACTATCTACTTCCCCCAGTCAGCCAACCAACCAGCTACAGAAATAAATAGCAGACTATATCCAATCCTCCATTTTCAGTAGGGATCTGTTTCTTCTGAGGGAAGATTAGCATTACCATTTTCTTGGAAAAATTAATCAGTACCATTTGAAGTACAAGCTGTTCAGCACTGCTCTTATTTCTGAAAATACAGAACTACTGAGGCAGATGAAATAAATGCCAGACCTTGTAGGATATTGGTGTTTTACTATGAATACAGGGGTTTTTTTTCAAGAGATTGTCAGCAAGAATCTCTGCTCATAACTGCAGCATCTCTCATGGCATGTGTGTGCTGGGAGAATTCAGCATTTTCTGAGCCACACTGGCTGTTTCACGGACTATTTCTCTGCTTGTGGAAATTCTGATTCTTTGTGTGCTGGTGAATGAAGTTACAGTTTTTCCTGCTTACAGAAAATACTGTTTGAAGTGAGAGACTGACTTATGTAATTGGACTGTGACATAATTGTTTGTTAGAGTGGTAGAAAAATATTCTCTGTGTAAATGTAATTAATTTTGTTTCTGCAATGCTTCCTTCTCACAGCCATCTGTTGGGGAAAGTCTGCAGAAAGAAGCATTGAAAAAACAAGCAATGAAACAGGTAAGGGACTGGTTTTAGTTTGCACTCAGAATTGTAATGGGAGGTTTATACTGAGGTCTGTTTAAGTTACAATATAGGAATGAAATATTTGAAAATAGGAAAGTTTTCATTACTTATTTTTTTTATGTATTTTCTTCTCTTCCCACCTTTTTTTCTTTCAGACCAAACTGGAGATCCAGAAGGCTTTGGAGGAAGATGCTACAGTGTATGAATATGACAGTATTTATGATGAAATGCAGCAGCAGAAGAAAGAAAGCAATGCCAAAGTGTTGTCTGGCAAGGATGACAAAAGGGTCAGTCCCTGCAATGTCCATCTTCCCTCTGTCTGGTGGGACAACCAGGACTGCTGAACTTGTGAGCTTTGCCACGTGCATTTGCTCAGGGGTCATACAAGATCAGGCTCAAATCCTGCCACAGAAGGCAAAAATCTGCAAGAATTTGGGCATAACTGTTAATTCATCAGGTATTGCAGAGTCCCAGTCAGGCTGTTCTGGAGGGCAGGAGAGCACAACTTTCCCACCTGGTTTGTGGTGGATGCAGGTGTGACTTTCTGGGTGTTTCTGAAGGGAATGTCCCAGTGGGTGATGGGAGAGAGGCAATGGCCCTGCCACAGAACTGCTGCTGGTTGTAAAGGCTTTTGTTTCTAAGCCAATGGACAGGAATTGTCCCTCCTCCCTCATCAGGGAGCTCCTGGAGGACTGTCAGAGGGCTGACAGCCCAAAGCCTTGTTCCAAAGCCTTGCTGAGTTATCCTGACATTACTTATCTGCATTGTTAATTGCTCTCTGTCATTTGCAAGCTCCTGTTGGGTCCTGTGGGTAAAACAGGAACCCTCCCACTCCTGTAGAGCAACAGAAAGGCAAGACTGTTACAGTGCAGGGACAGGGATGAGAAATCAAAAAACATTCCATTTCATGTAGAGTAAAAATCCTCCTAGTCAGAGATGGGATGACTGTTTTGATGGAACACAGCAACCTCCTTTGTTCCTGGGAAGCATTCCATGGATCTAGAAGGGAATGGCAGTTTATTTGGGGGGGCTGTCACACAGTGAGAACACATCAGACCAGCTGCTGTCAATGTGCTGCCATTACCAACTTTCCTCAACATCTCCATCAGTCCCACCTGGTATTTTCTCAGCCACCTCAACCTCAGCATGGTAACTTTTTTCCCTTCTTTTTTAGCCCAGGTACATCCACAATATCCTCAAAGCAGCTGAGATTAGAAAGAAGGAACAAGAAAAAAGAATGGAAAGAAAAATTCAGAAAGAGCGTGAAATGGAAGGAGGAGAGTTTGCACACAAAGAGGCTTTTGTGACTTCAGCCTATAAGAAGAAGCTGCAAGAAAGGGCAGAGGAGGAGGAAAGAGAAAGAAGAGAGTCAGCTCTTGAGGGTGAGATTCACACTGAAATAATTGTCCTTAAAAAGAAGAATGGCCTTGCACATGTTTTACAACATTGTCATCTCCATGAGGCTTGAGATAATTAAAATCAAAGAAGACCAGGTTAGCAGATCCTGAATCAGATCCCACCTGGTCTGTTACTTTCCTTTGCAGAGATTGCAAAAGGAACAGAGGAAGCTCCTCTGTGTGTCAGTACTGTTTGGGTTGGTACTTTTAATTTTTGAAGGAGGGTCAGTTGTTGAAGGAGGACCTGTAGGGCTGGGGCACAGAGATGTCCACAGTCCTTCCCTCAGACATTCTGGGCAGTGTCCCAGGAGCAGATACAAAGCACAGGATGTGGGAGCACAGCAGAAATTGGGTTGGAGTGGATCTCTGAAGGTCATCTGTTCAGCCTCCTGCTCAAAGCAGGGTCTGCTGAAAGGGCAGATCAGGTTACTCTGAGCTTTTTCCACTTTGCACTTGAAAATCTCCAGGATGGAGAGTGCAGTCTGGTTGTTGTCTACCAGTTGTGAGGTGTGTGTGGTGAGTGTTGTTGCACAGTAAATCCAACCTGCCCTTCTTCCTCTCAGCATACCTGGATGTCACCAAACAGAGGGATCTCAGTGGATTTTACAGACACCTCTTAAACCAGAGGGTTGGGGAAGAAGAAATGCCCAAATGCAGCTTCCGTGAAGCCAGGTAGGATGTGATTCCAACAAGCTTTTGGATGTACAGAACAGCATCTGGCTGTTTGTGCTTCCAGACTCAGTGCAGAGTTAGACAGAGAGAACTGAAACTCCTGGCAGGGTAAGCTGGTTAATTCATACAGGGGATTCACTGAATTATTTGATAAAATGACCATCAGTGGTACAGGAATGAAACAAGCAGGGCAGGGAGGGAGGGAGGGATGCTGTTTAAAAAGTATCAAGAGGACAGTCATGGTTTTAGTACTGCTTGGTGTTGCTCTAACCTAAATTTATATTGAGTCATGAGGGAAACAAAAGTAAAATAATGAGCAGAGATGTAAGTCATAGGAAATGATGTTGTGCTGTGAATTTCCTGAATAGAGTGTGAGTCTCTTATTCCACATTTACAGTTTCATATAGAATAAATCCAGTGGTGATGCTGTGGTAAAAGGGAATTAATCAAATATATAGGAAATCCAGTGGGAATATTTTAAAATCTTCATATGTGCACCTTCCAAAGCAAAGTAATGAGATGAGACTGAATTATTTAGATAGCTGAGGTGATACCCTCCTGCCCTGTGGGAAATGTGATGAAGGGGATGTGTTTCTGGTATGAAACAACTGATCATTTCAAACAATTGACTCGGGTTAAACCTCCCCTGGTACAGGCCCCAAGCATGGATGTCACTAGTTATGTGCCTGCCACTGCAAGGAAAATGCAGCTTTCACTGAGGTCATTGGATCTGAGGTTGGATTATTAGAAAGTAAAGTCTTAGCTTAAATAAAGAATGTGCTCACTGAAGTGACTCAGCCATCTGAGAAAAGGAAGTTCTCCATTATGTCCTCAGGATGAGGTGGTTTTGTTCTGTGTAGAGATCATCTGAAATCATAGTTTCTTAATCTTGAAAATTAAGGAAATGTTCCTTTTGTGAGACATAAAATTAATTCTGGAGGCAACAAGTGGTGCTGTAGGTGGTGCTCCCAGCAAGGCTTTCAGACAAGCTCAGGTGTGTATCTTCATTTTGTTTTCACTTACAATGGTACAGCAGGACACAGGGGAAGAACAGCTCAGTCTTTAGATCTCAGAAATGGCCCCAAAGTGATCAGGCTTTGGTTTGTCATTTTAATTGTTGGCATTACTAAATAAGTTACCAAACTTTTCAGTGTAATGTTTAGTCATTGATCCTGGGCTGTCTGTGCTTTCAAGCACGCAGCAAACATCCAGCCCAAGGAGCTGATTCATGAGGGTGCCCCACAGGCTGTTCTGCAGCTGTGTGATTAGAGAGAGTAACGTGTATTTCCTCATCAGCCAGAGGAGAATGACACAGCAGAACCTTTCTGCCCTGCTGCCCAAGTTAGTCCTCTGTGGGTCAGCTTTTTGCATTTAAGGATCTTTGAGCTGTTAAGATACTAATTTCTGTCTAGTCACTTTGGAGTCAGATCTTCAGAAATACTGGATTAAGAAAATCTGCTACTAATGGAAACCGTGTTCCTGCCTCAGTCAACAAAACACACAACCTGCTGCTGCTCTGGATAATACTTGATGTGAATAGAGGAGAACCTGTAACTTGCCAACAAGCTTCCACAGGAGTACAAATCAGTGTCTTTTTCCTTAAATGGAGCCTGCAGATTCTTAACCATAGTCATTCTCTTAGATAAATTCCTCAGGTCACAACCAGGATGAACCAGATAAAGATACTTAACAGAAAGCCCTTGTGCTGGATTCCTGGAACCTGAGCCACAGGCACATTTGCCTTCATTGACTTCTCAGCAGCATCTTTTGCTTAAGTCCTGACCAGAAGTCATTTTGTAGAAAAGTCCCAGATTTCAGGCTTCTTAATGTTGTTTTTCTTTTCTAACATAAAAAATGTAGGATAAAGGAAGAAAAACCCGACAGTCAGGATGAATCCACTGAAAGGAATGACTGCCCAGCTGAGAGACAAAGAGTGAAACCCTCTGCCAAGAAAGAGAATAATCCAGATGCTGATACTGACCTAGGAACTGATAGCAGTGATGATGACAAGAGGCACAAACACAGTAAAGTCAATTTGAAAAAGAAGAAAAGGAGAGGGAGCTCAGTGAGCAGCGAAGAGGAGGCCAAACATCACAAGAGCCAGAGGCATTCCAGGTCGCCAAGCTCATCCAGTGTGGAGGAAGAGCAGAGCACCAAAGCCCACACAAGTCATCCTGCAAAGAGGGGAGAGAGCAGAGCAAGCAGGAGGGGAAATGATGAGCAGCACAGGGAGAAAGATCATGAGAGAAGTAGGACCCACGACAAGGATCACCAGAGGGAAAGGGAAGAGCGACACAGGCACGGGGACCACACCAGTAAGGATCACTACAGAAGGAGGGAAGAGCAAGATGATAAACAGAGGGGGAAGGAAAGAAGAGAGAGGGAGGGGCATGGCAGAGAAAGAGGAGAGAAGAGGGCAAAAGAGAGAGAGGAGAAAGGGTCTGAGAAGGAACGGGAGAAAGAAAGAAGAAATGATAAAGAGAAACATAACGACAGAGAGAAGGAGAGAGGAGAGAAATACAGAGAAAGGGAAGATCATGCAAAGGAGAGGAGAGAGAAATACGGTAGTGATGAAAGGAAATACAGGGAGAGGAGGGAAAGCCCTCCTACATCTTTAGAAAAAGATGGGGAGACTGATCTGGAGAAAGAGAGAAAGGAAAAAGACAGAGAGGTGGCTGAGAGGGGCAGCTCCAGCTCTGGGGTTTTGACTGAGCAGAAACGTAAGGCTGGAGAAGGAGGGGAGAAAGAGGAGAAGGAGCAGGCACAGAAAGCACCAGAGGGCATGAGCAAGTTTGCCAAACGGAGCAACGAGGAGACGGTGATGTCGGCGCGGGACCGGTACCTGGCCCGGCAGATGGCCCGGGTCAGCAGCAAGCCCTACATCGAGAGGGAGGAGGACTGATGGCCCTGGGCTGGCAGCCAGGAGGAAGGGCCACTGCTGCCTGTGCTCTTGTACAGAAGTAAAGGGGTCTCCTGGCTATTTATTCCTGCCTTTCCTTGAGGAAATTGTGTGTCCCAAAGCAGAGCACCTTTGGCAATGGATTGCTGGATCACCTCATTCACCCTCAGAGTGTTTGTACAGTTGGAATGTTAAATGTGGCTGATTCTGTCCACCCTGCCCTTCAGTACTGTGCCCTTGGTACCTAAAGGGTTTGGACAGACTTAGGAGTGTTACATACATAAGGTGAGAAAACACCCCCTGGCAGCTCCTGCTCCTTCCAGCAGCTGAAACTGAGCTCTCCTGAAACAAAGGTGTTCTTAGCCCTTGGCAGGAGGAGTTGTTGCCACATGATGCTCACAAAAATGGGAAGCAGACCTGAAAGTGGGGGGAAACAAGAAAAGCAGCCTGAGTGGTGATCTAGGAGATTTCTGTATGTAGCTGGAGCTTTGTAAGCTACATTGATGCATTGATTTTGTATTTATGTTTGGGGAATGGATGTACAGAAACAATAAAGTGTAAGATACATTGGATCTAACGTGTGGGTTATTTTACTGTATCTTTTTTGTGTGTAATAAGGTGTATGAGCCTTTTTTATCTGTTCTAGCTGTATCCGCTTGTTGTACTGGAAATGATGTTTTAGATTTGTCAGTCTTGTGTTCAGAGATTCATAATGGAGAGTAAAGTCACCTCCAAAGCAGGTAAGTTGATGTCTGCCAGTGGCCATAGCCTTCAGAATACATTTTCAACACTTTCCACAATGGTTTCTTTTGCTTTATTTTGTAGTAAAATTACCCCTTTTATGCCAGAGTAAGATGAACTTATGTGAAAAGGTTTTGAGATTGGTGTTTCCCTAATGATTTGTTCAGCAAACTCAATAATGAGACAAAATGAGAGTAAAATTAAATGCAAATCCTGCCAGTTTACAGAGAGTGAGTTTTATATGTAAGCTAATCAAGTAGTTAAGCATGTTCTCTGAGTGTGGAGGAGTTTAGTTTGCTCTTTTGTCTAAACAAATCTAATGAGCATTTGGTTCTGTTGGAGTGGAATGAAAGAGTGTTTAGCCTTGGGCCAGAGTTCAAACACTGAGGGAAATCCTCTGCTTTTTGTCAGAAGCCTTGTTGATACTGAAAACTGGACTGGATATTCTGCTTTTACTTAGAATTGAGATTTTATCTTTGTTCTTCCCATGAGAGAGGCACAAGAGACGCCTGCAGATGGTTTATGAATAGTAAATTTATTACAGTAACAGTTTACAGTACAAGGCACATACTGATGACTGACAATCAGCTTGCAACACTTGTAACTAAACAGCTGCATAAATTAATACAGGTGCATCATGTACAAGGTGGAGGGAATACTTAGTTCTGTACAGCTAAAACTCCAGTTCAATTCTCTTTAGAAGGCAAAGATGGTCCTAATTTACCAGTTCCATAACTTCTTGTCACTGTTCAGAACAAAGGGCAGGATATACTCATGTGACAGATGAGCAGAAGGTGAGCTGAAGAGAAGGAATTTTTTTGCCTCAAACCAGTTGTAATTGCAGTGCAGCCCATTTGGTATCAATATGAGTATTTTTGTACAAAACTGATGTTTAATATATGGCTACTTGCTGAGCTACCTGATAAATATTGGTTATTTTACATATTTTCAGATGGATATGTAAACAGAAGGAAAAAATCAATTATATAAATAAATGAAATACATTTCTCAGTATTTCAACCACTCAGCTGAATAGAAATACTAAAAAATGAACTTATATTCAAACCAGTACACCATGTAACAAAAATAATGAGCACTAAACTGCTTTTCAAGTTCAGTTTTTATAGCATGAAAACATGAATGTATTTTACCTGTGTGTTATTTAGGGAAAAAAAAGGCCTTTTTAATCTACAGTGCTTTTTAGATCTTCAAATAGTTTTTACAATTCCCATCCTCTCCCAGTGCCTCTGGCCTCAGAGTACATTGTCCTTATGTTTTAACTGTGTTGTGTTGCTGTTGGGGCTCCTTGGCTGACAATTCACTAGAAAATGTGGCATTTCTTGGGCTGAAACCACCCAGGGAGACAATGTCTGTCCTGTATGAGTGTCTTAAAAAATACTGATTTTTTTGTTAGCTGAACACAGTCTGAAGAGGGAAGAAACTGGGTAGGGTTTTCTCCTTTATTTCCACACTTTGATCCCGGATACACATGAGTACCTCACTCATCTTACACTGACATTTCCTGTGTATTTTTTCAATTCATGAACTCAGAAAATTTAATTTTTGGAAGCAAGTTTCGAACACACTTGAGGGATAAGCTACAAAACCATTTCTTATCAGTAACTGTCCAGTAAGACAGATTTATTACATTTTTCTGGTGGCAGTTAAAGAACATAACTCCCCTTTTAGAAGTAGTTCAGGAGTCTGGAGTTCTGAAAGAACAGTCCTTGCATCCCTTCTAGTTATTTCTATGTTGGAAGTTGGGCTTCAGAATTAAATGAACTCAAGTCAATAGCTGAAGTGGAGGAGCCTTTGTGCAGGCAGCAGAGAAGCAGATCTTTAAGATTCCACTTCCTGGCATCAGAACTAAAAAAAAAATAATCATTATTGGTCTGTAGTTTCCTTCGGTCTGTCAGGACAATGATTAGCTCAGTTATGGGACAGGATGGCATCTTCAGGACTTGTCAAGTAACTTTTCAAGTAACCCATGATGGGTTTCTGTGGCTTGATTTGGTCTAAGGGAAAGTGAAGCCTAAAACATCACAAAAAATGCTTTTGCAGTATTTCTGATGTAGAAACTGTTCCCACCTGTGGGATGCAGGACACGAGGAGGAGGCCAGAGCAGAGGTGTGTGCAGAGCTGTGTGTGGTGCTGCTCAGGATTGCCCTCTCTGCCCCTGCCCACCCCCTGCAGCCCTGGGGAGGAGCTGTGTTCGTGTCCCTGCTTTATAACCCTGTGTTAGTTACAGTTCGCCCAGGAGTGTATGGCTGTCGGAGCAGAGTTGCATTTTCCCACGCAGTTGAAGCATTGGAACCTCAGAAGTGAATAGGACATTGCCCAGCACGAGGAGCACGGCGGGAGGGTACGGGAGCACTGCCCCAGCCTGGGGTGGGTCACACTGCCCTGCCCTGCCCACCTGCAGTGCCCACACCTGTCCCCACAGGCTCCTGCAGCTCCACAGGGAGGGGGCTCAGCTCAGCCCGGCTGGAGGGGCACAGTGGGTGTCATTGGATTGCTTGGATCAACGTGCTGGAGGCATCACGTTCCAAAGGCCTGTTGTGGGTGGTGCAGCCTCCACAGAAAACTGCTGTGTTTGTTGTCTCAGCTGGAAAGGGGATTCTCTGGGGGGAGAAGGGGAAGGGCCGTGTCCCTCCCCGCTCTGTGCCCCAGCCTGGTGGGGTTACACGGCGTTCAGGCGGATGTCTCCGAAGGGGATCTCTGTGCCTGTCTCTGGGGTGATGCTCTTCAGGATACGCTGTTGGAAAGGAATCAGCATTAGAGGTTGATTTAGGGGTAATACCTGACAGCCATTTAGAAAGAGATGTATAATAAAGTATGACTTTACTTTGAGTTACACCTCTTGAACTACTGCTGAAGGATGTTATCCCAGCACTGTGAAGGTGTAAATTGCTATGGAAGTACACAGCAGGTTTTCTAATTATTTGTAACATAATTGGAATTAAAGCTAGGCAGTTGTCCTGTCAGTGCTTTAGGACTTTGCAGTTTACTTGGATCCCCTGAGCCAACTGAATGTATTCTTTATGAACTGGTATTTATTTGAACTTGCAATAAATCCCAATATTGTCAGCTCAGGCTGCCACAGATTTATGGCAGAGAAATCTTGGTAAATATGGGAAAGAAAAAGAAGCTTTTCTTACAGATATACCTGAGGGAACCAGCCTTTCACTGACTGCCTCATTGTGTGACACTGTCTGGGGTGATTTCTAGGAAGGGCTACTACCTGAAGGGCAGTTCTGGCCAGGTGGGGGTTGGTCTCTTCTCCCAGGCACTCAGCAATAGGACAAGGGGGCACGGGAGGCTCAAGCTCTGCCAGGGGAAATTTAAGCTGGAGATCAGAAAAAAATTCTTTGCAGAGAGAGTGCTCAGGGATTGGAATGGGCTGCCCAGAGAGGGGGTGGATTCCCCATCCCTGGAGGTTTTTCAACTGAGCTTGGCCATGGCACTGAGTGCCATGATCTGGTAAAGGGACTGGAGTTGGACCAAGGGTTGGACTTGATGATCTCGGAGGGCTTTTCCAACCCAATCCATTCTATGATTCTGTGGATGTGGCACTGAGTGAGAATCCACCATGTCTTGATTCAACCCTACTGTGATCACTCCGTGCCCTGTGCTGGTGATCACAGTGGGGTTGGATCAAGGGTTGGACTTGCTGATCTCGGAGGTCTTTTCCAACCCAATCCATTCTATGATTGTAGTTCAGCAGAGCTAAAAAAGATTACTTGATGTAATATTTTATAAGCCTATGTCAGCAGCCCTGTGAGGACCTGGGGACATTGTGGATCACTCAGAATGGGCAGAAGTCAGTGTGCATTCAGCTGGCCAGGAACAGAACAGCCAAGTCCCAGCTCATCAGTCCCTAAAACATCTACTGGTGGTATTTATAGGGCTCCCTCCCTTCCTGGCAGTGAGACAGAAGGGAGTGAGGTACCTCCTTCAGCGTGCCCGGGGTGCTGAGCAGGCGGTACCCCATGTAGGCTGGGATGCAGATGACAGAGGAGGTGCCAATGCTGTACCCCAGCACGGTGGTCCAGGGGGGATAGGCATAGTCAAAGAGCCTCAGCTCGGGGGGGTGCGACAGGAAACTGCACGTGACGAACTGCAGGAGAGAAGGAGTGAAGGGTGAGCACAGGGATGGTGGTGGCACACGCTGTGGGGAGTTCTGTGGTCCTGCCTTGCATTGCAATAAATGAAAACATCTGTAGGACTTGGCATATGTTGACACTGAAAAAGTCCTAAATTACATTACTATGGGTTTGAAAAAGAAACAAAAACCCCAACAACAGGCCACAAACCAGACCAAAATGATGCTTCCCAGAGCAGATGCCCTCCCACATCACACTGCTCTGTGAGAGCAGGAAAAGAAAGAAATGTCTGCTTGGTTATGCTGTTGGATCATTTCCCTGAGCATGGCTGAAAAATGTCCTATGAAACAACAAATACTTTCAGTTGAATATCACAGGACTAATATTTGTGACTGTCTTTGAGAGTATCTCTGACTTTGTTTTTCCAGAGTAGCATCAGAAGCTCAGGATTACCAGCAAAATTTCCATACAGAAATGACATCCAACCCTCTGGGCTTGCCTTTTATTTTAGGTTTCCACAGGGAATACAAATAGCTCTGCCTGGTAACCACATCCCCAGAGCTCTGTGCTTCTGTTTATTTTGCTGGTTTAGGATCACAAAGAGGACAGTTCTATAAAAATTATTGTGGTGTCACAGTTTCATTCACAGCCTTTTCTTCCCTTCTCTTTGTAGGGGTAATAAAATGAAAGTCTGTTAATTATGCCTTGATCATTACAAGTGTTTTGAATTCATTCTGTAGGTCTTAAATCCACATTCTGTGCTTCATAAGCTGCATCTTGACCTGCTCTGCTCCCACTGAGGCCAGTCAGAGATAGAGTGAACTAATTTTGATTCAGGAAATGAACACTTTATGTTCAAGTGTTATCAATAATACTGCCAAGTCAAACATTTGGACAGTATTTCCAATTGTGAATTACAGATTTATAAAGGTTGTAATTAACTGCTGTGAATTTTAAGTGGGATATTCCAAAGTTGTCAGTCAGTGGTTGCTGAGACAGAGCATTTACTTATTGTGGTTCTCCTCCTCTGACAGTGTTTCATCAGCTTGTATTGCTTCATTTTGCTGAGGTAAACATAAAGCAACAAAACAAAGTAAATTTGTTCAGCAGAGGGAAGGAGGAAAGTTACTCAGAACTCAGACTTAGCTAACCCATCTACAAAAATCCTTAAAATTGTCATTTAGTAACAACACCTTGCAGCATTGCATTGGCTTTTTCCCTAATTGAACCTGTTTGGTTTAACAACAATTACTACTAAAGAACTTCACTGGAAATACTGGAATTAAGCTTTTAGAAGTTTAAGAAACTGCATTGTTCAGTGGTCATTTTCTTGTGCTGGAAAGAAGAAGCTCTCAAGAGAACTCACCAGAAGGAAGAGGGGACTGATGGCCACCCAGCAGACTCGCCAGTACCAGCCCGGGGCAGAGCCCAGCATTTCCTTCACATCGTGGCAGAACTGGGTGATGCCTGTGGAGACAAGTGGCAGGAGGAGAGAGCTGGCACCAGGTCTAAGTTTACCCTAAGCAGAACTCAGCACTTTTTATGCCCAGCAACTAAATTCAGACTCCATCACCAAAGACTGGTTTGTTCCTGTAACTGTTAATTATATTGAAACATTAATTATTTTGAAATATAGCTCCTGTGACACTTAGATGTCTGTCTGTTTCTGTCAGAGAACAATTAATATAAATTCTCACAGATTTAATGATCAGTGAGTTTGCAAAAAGGTTTTGTAAACTTTTCCTGGGGCCATCAGTGCTCTCTGTCTGCAGAAACAGGAGATGCTGCCCTGCAGGAGCTCTGCAGTGTTGCAGACCTACCATAGAACCAGGACACAGCCACTGCCTCCAGGAACACGACAGTCAGGACAGCTGGACCCGTGGCATATTCCTCAAACAGCTTTACCACATATGCTCCTCCCTGCAAAGGAGATCAGTGTCAGTGCCCCAGGATCCAGGGACAGAAATCCTGCAGTTTCACCGTGGGAAACGCTCTCAGTTCTGGCACTTGGTGGCAGTTCCTGCCAGGACAGTCCTTGCCTTGCTGGGGATGTGCTGGCTCTCTGTGGGCACCCCTGGCACTGGGGCTGCCCTGCAGCAAGGCTGGACCCTGCTGGCAGTTCTGCCTGGGTTTAGGGAGCTCATGGGTTTGTGGTGGTTGGCAGAGTGGCTTTTGGCATGTCTTGTGCCATGGCATCTTCCTTCTCTGGCACGAGTCATAGCACCTGAACAGGACAGAGAGTGTTCCTTTGGTTTCTTCCCATTTGGATCTAGAATCCTGGAGGGGACTGATGTTAGTTCCTCTTGGAGAAGAACTAATCCTTGTGGAGCAAACACTTTAAATGAGAAGGAAGTTACACATAAATGAGCAAGTGGAGCAAAACCCAACAGGAAAGCCAAGTAGTATTTTTTTCCTTTTCCCTTGTGATCATTACACTCATTAGTCAAAAATTGCTTGTCATGAAAATTAAATCCAGAAGCCTTTGGTGTGACTAATTGTGATTTCTGGCCTGATACACCAGCAAATTCATTCCTAGAAATTTTTGGAGTACAACAACATCAGTTATAGCATTTTCTGGCAGCTCATTTTTGATATTTTTGTTTTTAAATTGAAAATACATTTTAAACATTGTGAAAATTGGAACAGACCATGCTACTTTTGAACAGGGAGTTCCTGGAAGGTTGTCTGCTGGCTGGTGCAGCAGGAGGAGCAGCCATGCCACTCATGGTGTGTGGCACGTCAGGAGTTCTGCTGAGTTGCAGCAGGATCATTTTGCAACACATTTCCTAGTGAAATACTGCTCACATTGGTTCCAAGGAATGGATTTCTGATGCATAAAGAAAACAGGCTGGAGATTTAATCTGATTTCTTGAAACTTCCTTCAAATAGTACTACCCCTCCAAGATGTCATCTGCAGGAAACTGCCCACGAGGGAGGCTGAGAGGGGTGAAATACTCACAAATGTCAGCGTTGCCAGTGAGCCCAGAAAGCAAACAATGATCAGGCCAAGCACAAACAGCTCCCTGCGCTTGCCCCAGACATGGGGGAATTCATCCAGGACTCCAGTAATCACTCCCTCCAGTCCTGCAAACTGAAAAGCAGGGGGAAATCACTGGAAAATAGGGGGCAGTGTTACCTGATAAAAGTGTGTTTTGGTGCTTCAAGGAGCTTCACAGCACTGAAACACTGGTGTTTGTTCTGCTGCAGGGATGGTGTGGCTGCTGGTCAGACAAGGCTTCCCTCAGAACTTAAACACTCTCTGGGGTGGGGATTCCATCTGGTACCTGCAGGGATGGACTGTCATCCAGAGACCGTTCTGTGTTACAGGCACGAGGATGCAAAGGGGTGGGAAGTGGTTCAGTAGAACCAAGATTGTGAAATAGCTGAGGTCAGCCTTGCTTGGAGGAGCTAATTGTCCATCTGTAAAACCAGGCTCACAGGATAAACTTTTAGTGTATCTCCTTCTCAGAGTGCCATTGAGAGGGCCACCTCCAGTTCCCACCTTTTAAATCCAATTTGTGTGAAAAACTTAGAGAATTTAGTAATTGCTTTGTAGGTTTACAAGTGAGAAGGAGCCTGGAAAGGCTACATCCAACCAGGACTTTGTGAATCAAGTGCTTCTGGTGTTTCTGGGTCTGTTACGAGTTGTCACAGTATGACAGTGACAAATCATTTAAATCTATTTAAGCAAAAGTTGGAGTAATAGTTGCTATCTTACAGAGGGCACATGGAGGTGCCAGTCCTGCTGTGACCCCCCAGTGGCTGCAGGGTTGGTAGTTGTGTCTCTGTGTCAGGGGGAGGTTGATTTGCAGAGGTCAGAGGAGGCAGAGACAGACTCAGGCAGCAGTCTGACCAGAAGGCTTGCACCCAAGACAAAGGACTTCACTTTTCTCTACTCTCTTCCTCACTGTGTCATCTCATAATTGGTCAGTCAGCTCAGCCAAGCATGCATGGAAACATTTTACTGGCCAAAAGGTCCCCTGTATTCTGCAGGTGGTTCCTTCCCCCCTAAGGGTGCATTGCAAACTGCTTTCATTCAAGAATACACCCTGAACTGCTCCATATCAATCTCTTCATCCCTTCCCTCAGACATCAGGGGGCTGCAGCCCCACTGTTACCCCCCATACCCGTGAGGTGAGGCCACGCAGAGGGCCCGCGGTGCCCGCCCGGCACTCACCGTGCTGTCCAGGCCCAGCGTGAGCAGCATCAGGAAGAAGATGATGGCGAAGAAGGTGGAGGCTGGCATGTTGGCAATGGCCTCGGCGTAGGTGATGAACAGCAGGCTGGGCCCTGGGGCAGAGCACGGGGCATGGTCAGCCACTGCTGCCATGGGGAGGGCAGCTGGTCCCCAGCCACGCTGCCCCCCCGGGCTGTCCCACCATGTGTGAGAGTCACAGAATCACAGAATGGATTGGGTTGGAAGAGACCTCTGAGATCATCAAGTCCAACCCTTGATCCAACCCCACTGTGATCACCAGATCATGGCACTCAGTGCCATATCCAGTCTCATCTTAAAAACCTCCGGGGATGGGGAATCCACCCCCTCTCTGGGCAGCCCATTCCAATGCCTGAACACTCTCTGTAAAGAATTTCTTCCTGGTATCCAACCTAAACCCCCCCTAGCAGAGCTCAAGCTGTGCCCTCTTGTCCTACTGTTGGTTGCCTGAGAGAAGAGACCAATCCCCACCTGGCTACAACATCCTTTCAGGGAGTTACAGACAGTGATAAGGTCTCCCCTGAGCCTCCTCTTCTCCAGGCTGAACACCCCCAGCTCTGTGCCTTGTATGTGCTGTATTTATGGGCTAATTTTTTGGCTGTTCTGTGTAGCAGTGCCCTGATCATAAACTCAATATCCCGAATTTTATACTCAATATTTCCCATGATCTGGGCTGTTCTCAATCTAGAAGGTAATACACAAAGACATTCTTTCTCAGAAGCAGTTTGAGATTGTACAGAGCATTGACCTACCAGTGTCCTTGGCCACCTCTGCCACGTCCTCGTTCCTCATCTCAGCCATGTAGCCCAGCACGGTGAAGATGACAAATCCAGACACAAAACTGGTCAGGCAGTTCACGGTGCTGGTAACCAGAGCATCTCTGCAACACAACACCTAGCTCATGTCAGGGAACAGGCACCTGCTAGAAAGGGGGGTTTGCAACCAGATGGGGTGAGTTGACCATCTGGACAGACTCCTGGAAGAACCAGGGGAATACAGGGGGGAAAACAAGGAGCAGATTTGAAAGAAAGTGAAAAAACCAACCCGTGACTACATTTTCTTCTTCAAATTCAAACATGCTGTGACATTAGTCTGACACTGCACTGAATGCTGGCTGTTTACTGGTGTTTTACAAGGAGTTACTATAGAAGTATTAAAGAATTCAGAATTTTATTTCCCTGGTTAGAAATAGAATTTTTCTAAGATAGCAAGGGAACAACTTTAAATTGCCTTTCTGCTCAAGACTATAAAGTCATTTCCTAACTGACTCCTGAGATTAAATAATTACAGTGTGATTGTTTGGCAGGGGTTTAGTCCGTTTTGTCATGGCAGGTTCCTGCATCTCAGACCTCTGATGAAAATGATCACTCTTTAAGGTAGGCACAACAGAGAAGAAATGCTTTGGATTGCAGGTTCTTCCAGTGAGGATTTCTGTTCTGTTACACTTCTGTCTGATTTGTATGTACACAGGTGTGACAATTCAGTGCCTTTCACCAGCACCCTGTTTCTTTTCATAAATACCCACATTTTTTAGCTTGATTTTACTTATAGAATAAGGTAGAACTCACTGGTAGCAGTTGTTATGGAATTTGTTGTAGCTTGCATAAGCCAATAGGACCCCAAAACCTGGTCCCAGGGAGAAAAAAATCTGAGCTGCTGCATCCACCCAAACCTGAAACATATTGAAGATCAAGAAAAAAACACATGAAACAGTTTGAATTAATTTGTCATGCTCAGAATATCACTCAGTCCTACAAAAGGGTGTTTCACTGGTCTGCCTCTGTCCTTGTCCTGATCTAACACACACTGCTCAGAGAGATGTTGAAACAAGAATGTTTATTGTAGATTTCTGAGAGCTGTAAATATCTACTCTAATTTTGGTGTCTGTGTGTACTTATTGTATCTCTACACTGTGGTGGCAGTTTCACTTCTGACAACATCTTAGATTAATTCAGTGATTTGCCTGTGAACAGTTGAACACAAGCATAGGGAACTTTCTATCCATGATTTGCAGTCTTCCTCCAAAGTCTCTGTGCTGTGGAATAGTCCTGTGTCTGGCTTTGTGTCTTCCAGGCTAAGTAGTAAGTGATCACTGCTCAGATTTTCCCTTGATTTGTGGAAATACATGTGACAGTGTGGATGCAGTTCTAGTCCTTAGGGCTCAGCTCAGCTTTGTTGTAGCCCTGACAGATGCAAGTGTGATGATCTTGTTATGTAAAGCCTGTTGTACTTGAAAAGTGGCCACAGCCCTAATGAGTAATGTTCTAAAGTACAATATCAGTTCTCTTTCTGAAGGTGAAAGTCCTCATTCATTTATCCTCTTCTGATTGAAACATGGAGTTCATTACAACTCATTTCTAATATTCCCTTCCATCGTGTGAGGCCATCCTGTATCACCCAGACAGGGCTCTGTCATCCCCCAGCACACAGATTGCAATCTGCTGTCCTCACTCCAGATACATCCAATACAATATCAATGGCCTTTATTGCTTTTTCACAAGATGTGGTTCCTTATTGGAGATGCTGCTTTATCAGAGACTGGTGTCTTTTCATTTCCTCTTCATTCAGAACTCTCCATATCAGCTGGGCAGCAGCAGACTTGCAAACATTGGAATTTTTTAATCTATGTGTTTGTAGTATTTATTGCTTTGGGGTTTTTTCCATCACCCTCCTCACCAGACCCTTTCAGAGGCAGTGAAGTAAGTGCAGCCTTGAGCCTGATGGGCTGTTTGTCACACACAGTTCAAGGCTGGAGCAGATACTGGAGTGCCTGGGCTTTGTTGGTTCCCTCAGTCTTGTCCTCACTCCTCCTTTGCTTTCAGGTTTTGGAGGTGTATCAGGCCTAACTGATTTATTCCTCCTCTACAGACTGTTCACCACTTCCCTGGTGAAAAAGTGTTTGATCCCTTATTTTCTTTCTAATCACATCACTAATTCTGTTCAACCACTGTATGGGAATTCTGCCATTGTTTCAAGCTACATTCGTAGTGGACTCTAAATTCTTTATAATTATAGAAAGAATATCAGGACTGTTAGACAAGAGCATGGAGTCAGGCTTTTAAGTCCATGCTAAGCCATCTGTTCAGTCGTGCTCCCTGCTGAGAACAGGCACTGAGGTGTGTCTGTGCTGATGACACACAGCAACTCTCTGCCCCCATAATGTTCTTACCTCCGTGGCCAGGAGTTTCTGCCAGTCAGGTTTCAGGTAGTAGAGGACACCTCTCCAAGCCCCAGGCAGAGTTGCACCTCTCACTAGCAGGATCAAGAGGATGATGTAGGGGAATGTGGCAGTCACCCAAACCACCTGTGAGGGAAAAGGGGGAGACAAGTGTTTGCCATGGGTAGAAAGTTAACAGGGGGAATAAGAACAAGATATTCATATTATGCCTCGTAGCATTTGTAACATCTTCACATGACCCTCTCTGGAGGTCTGTAAAAGGCAGTTTGCACATCTGTGCTGCCTTCCCTGGCAGGGCTGTTCTTGCCCAGAGAACAGGGGTGTAACTTACTGTTGTCATGTATTACTGGGATAACAATGGCAATCCCTCTGCAGAATTCCCAAATACATCAGCCCATAATCCCTGTCCCAAAGGCAGTCTGAGATAATTCCCTGACAGTTAATTGGCTCATTTAGAGCTGCCTCTAGGCTGCACTGTACCAGGTTGATTTATCCTGCTTGTGCATTCACCTTGCCAGATGTTTTGACCCCTTTCCAGATGCTGAAGTACACGATGGTGAAGATTAACAGTAAGCAGAGGGTGAGTTGCCAGGAGATGCCCCCCAGGTCCTCCAGCCCCTGGGACCTGTGCACCTGCAGAACTTGGCGGCTGGAAGGAAAGAAACACATGGCAGAGATGGTTTTTAATCAAATGCTTACATGAAGTTTGCTTTGAGCAGTCCCATTCTGTGCTGTCAGCTTTACAAGGACTTCAGAGGCCTGGATGAGTAGCCTTCAAAGTCAGGACATTTTGAATTTATTTTATTTTATTTAAAAGTGTGATGTCAGTGGTACACCAGGGATAACAAGTGATGATCGCTGAGTGTCCCCACACACCCTAAGCTTGCACACACCTACAAATCCTCAGTGATGTGGGTGGCTCAGCAGAGGGTGCCAGGGGCACTGAGCCTGCCCTGCAGGGCCCAGCTGGCCACGCTCCCCCAGCCTGGCTCCTGTCTGTCCTCACTTACATGCACTTACGTATAAAATTCCTCTGCAGGAGAGGTGGAGTGGGCAGACCAGCTGATGTTGGCCCTGCTGAAGTAGTTGGTGCAGTTGTCTGTGTTCCAGGGGTTTGTGCAGCTGGTCCAGGGCAGCTCCGCCGTGAAGGACGAGATGAGGTAGTAAAAGGCCCAGGCCATGATGGTGTTGTAGTAGGAGGCCACATAAAGGTCTATGACACAGATGGCAAAGCCAATTCCTGGGGAGGCAGGAAACAATTACAGTCAGTCAGGGTAAATTTGAGGCCAAAACTATGAGGAATTGGTTATCACATCAGCTACCATTAGTAGCTGGCTAAGGCAGCCCTGCAGGATGTGCACAAACCCTCCAAGTGTTCACAACACTGGAATGTCCTGTGACTCCACAGACACTCAGGCTCTGACCCCAGTAAAGCATCCTCAGTCAAGACAGAACATGCTTATAAAGGTTTTTAATCTGTTCCTTAAACTTCTGGAATTTAGAAATAGGCATCTTGCAGTCTCAGTAAACAACACTGGGGACAAGAGTCCATGAGCAGCATATAGAACACCTCTTAATAACTTTTATTTATATTTTCAGGCTTGGCTCAGAGATGTGGGCTGGTCCCTGTATAGTCAATTAGAGAGTTGCATATTAGAGGTGTATACAAGAGCACACACATGTGCAGGTGTACATGGAGTTTTAGGAAAGCTTTCCTTTGTAAAGCCAAAATCTTGTGTAGAACAAGCCTTACTTGGTTTTATGAGATTTCCTTTTTTTCCCCAGAAATTTCATCTTTGTAGGAAAATTTCCCAGTTATTCAGAAAGTTCCACCTCCCTTCTTTACCTTTGAATATAGGACATATTTTTCTCCAAATGGAAATACACCCATTCCTGTGGTACTGTCCTAGTGCTAATTCCATATAGAAAAGAGGAATCCCTCCGAAGATGGCCATGATTGTGTAGGGAATGAGGAATGCTCCTGCAAGAGAGAAAGCACATCTTTGCAGCTCTTCATAGGACTTCTCTTCCAACAGTACCAGCACCCCATGAACAGGAGTTCTTTTAATCCCTCAGGGAAAATGCACATCCCCTCTGCAGCCAGTGTGAGTTACTGTGGGATTGCTGCTAAGAGAAACTGCTCAGCACTGTGAACAGGGAGCAACACTCAGGCCAAACTTCTCCCATTTCTGTAATGAGCACAAGTAGGAGTCACCAGGACTCTGCTGGCTGCAGTGGGACAGCTGTGAGATGGGCTACAGAGAAATAATTCATTTAGCCAGTAAAATGCCTCTATTACATCAGGGAGACAAAAGTCCTTTTCTTTTCAAGATCTCCTTGAAGAGATTTTAGATTTATATTTTGGCTTTTATCTCAGTGTGTGTAAGACCTTGCCTTCCTCATGAGTTGCTTTTGACATGCTGGTTTATCTGAGTCTAAAATACTCCTTTGCACATGGATTGAGTCTTTTCTGTTGGAAAGCAATTCTGCACATAACTGGCTCTCAGCTCTTAGTTATACTGATTTTTTAAATCTTGCTACGTAGTTTTTCTTTCATCTTAGTGTTATCCTATCCCAATATTTAGGATTTCCCGTCTGCTTGAAATGTAAGTAATTCCCCTCTGGTCATTTGTTACACAGGATATTTTAGAAGCCACTAAATTACCCATTAATAAGCAAAGAAGTTCAGCATTAAGGAACAGCCCACAGGGCACTGACCTCCTCCGTTTTGGTAGCAAATATAAGGAAATCTCCACACGTTTCCCAGATCCACTGCATAGCCAATGACTGAGAGGAGAAAGTCAATTTTTTTACTCCAGGTCTCTCTGTCCTCCAGCTCCATCAGCTGCTGCTGCCCCTCAGCCCCGCAGGTGGTGGAGGTGGTGGTGGTGGTGGCTGCGGGGGCCGTGCCCGGGGCATCCTCCCCCTCTGCCCCCCCATTGCAGGGAGCGGGGTACCCGTTGGAGAGCGGGGCTGCCTCCCCGCCGTGCCCCGGGCCGGCACGGGCGGTGCTGCCATCCTGCCCCGGCCGCAGGGCAGGCTGCGGGCTCCTGACCAGCACTCCGTTCTCCTTACAGTCCTCTCCTTTGCTGCAGTCTGAGACATCTTTCTTGGAGGTCAGAGGCTCCGTCTCGTTGCTTGGGGCCTTTTTTTCCATAGTTTCTGGGGTTGGTTTGGTCCCTGGCACACAGGCAGCAGCACACGGTCCCCTCGGGTGCCTCCTCCCACGCCTGTATTCCCAGCACTTCTAGAATTCCTCTTCCATACTTAAATCCATCAGACTGAAGGCACAAGCACCATCTAAGAAATGAAAAAAGAGTTAAAAATCCATGACAGGCCTTACTGATGCTGGTAACTTTCAAGTTACAGCTGACAGATTCTGTGGTTAAAATACAGTTGGAAGTCATTAACCACCACAGCCTGCAGAGTGAATGGTGAGCAGGCAGTGCATCCAGGATTGTCCAGGGCAGGGAGGGCACAGTGATCCTCTCCTGCAGCAGCAGGGGCTGCACCTGCAGGGCACCCCAGGGCAGCTGTGCTGGGCTCTGGGCATCGCTGCCACCTCACAGCAGCCACAGTCCTGCTGTTCTCTGCTGTCCTTCTGGGCCTGGTCACACCCAGAGGGGCTGTGGGACTGACAGCCTGCTGTCCCTGTGAGCCCAGTCACACCCAGAGGGGCTGTGGGACTGACAGTCTGCTGTCCCTGTGAGCCCAGTCACACCCAGAGGGGCTGTGGGACTGACAGTCTGCTGTCCCTGGTCACACCCATAGGGGCTGTGGGACTGACAGTCTGCTGTCCCTGGTCACCCCCAGAGGGGCTGTGGGACTGACAGTCTGCTGTCCTTCTGGGCCTGGTCACACCCAGAGGGGCTGTGGGACTGACAGTCTGCTGTCCCTCTGAGCCTGCTCACACCCAGAGGGGCTGTGGGACTGACAGTCTGCTGTCCCTG
>VWZD01000830.1:420855-447739 GCA_013396695.1 Sakesphorus luctuosus | reverse complement strand
TCACACCCAGGGGGGCTGTGGGACTGACAGTCTGCTGTCCGTGTGAGCCCAGTCACACCCAGAGGGGCTGTGGGACTGACAGTCTGCTGTCCGTGTGAGCCCAGTCACACCCAGAGGGGCTGTGGGACTGACAGTCTGCTGTCCCTCTGAGCCCAGTCACACCCAGGGGGGCTGTGGGACTGACACTTTGCACACTGAGCTCAGAGTTTACTGTGACTTGTATTTTCATTTTCATAAGCTCATCCTGTGACTGTCCCACTCATCCTGTGGCCATTTCTAGATTCACCCAGTATGAAGCAAAAAGAATTATTTAAACAAATATGAGATAGCCATGCATATAAAACTTACATTTCATGACCACCTTTCTCAAGAACCCCACAGTCTCTGCTATGTTTAGCAGCAGACCTGGAAGGCTTAAATGAAACTTAAGAAAAGTATTTATATCTCACTGGGTTTGCATCAATTAAGGTTTGAGGCTCAGGCAACACTAATAGCAAGAAGAAAAGATCATAAACTTCAATTTCATTCTTTTGATTAAGAACTAACATGTGAGTCTAAAGGACAGAACTTGTCCCCAGTTTTCTTTGACTCCCTGGGCAAACAAAAGCATCTTCCATTCTGTGGAGAGCCACACAATCTACACTGTGCCACCACAGATTAAATTATTACATCTATTTTTTCCTTTGCAAAGCATTTTACCACAGTAACTACCAATGTCACCTCCTAGCAGAACAATAAGTATTATTTCACTTTTAACTGCAGGAAAAACTAAAGCAGAGAAGGGATATTATTTGCTTATTTCTAGAATTTGCTGATTACCAGCGCTATTAAAACTCAAGTTTTTCCCAGCTTTCAGCCTTTTGCAAAGACAATTTGTTAAACCTCTTCTAAACATTTCTCAGTGCGAGCAAAAAGAAGGAAAGTTGTCAAGCTGCAGAGCAAACAGGAGGATGTTCACGAGATAAAAATCACTTCTAGGTGTTGTTTATGACTTTCAGAAATCTCTGGTTCTCCAGGCTTGCATTCTGTCCTTACCCAAATATTGTCCTTTTCATCACAAAGCAAGCAGTGCATCATTAATGTGAATTTTTTCTGCCATTAGTTAATCACCCACAAAGATTGAAACATCAAGAACAGGAGTTTCTGTTTTACCTGCAGGACTAGAAAACCTGAATGTCTTTGGAGCCCGAAACCTTCCAAATGTCCCCAAAGAGCCTTTTACCTGGGAGCCCCACTGGTGTCAACATGGGATTTCTAGGAAAGGCCACAGCCAATCCTGCCCTTGTACAGAGCATGGTCAGTGTAAGGCAGGAACATGCAACAGCAACCTGAGCCCTTCTGGACTTTACACCTCTCTCCCATAAATGGGAAAGCAGTAAAGGATGTTGATTTAACTGCATTATCTCATGGGACAGATTTTTCCACACCTGAGGCTTAAACTCTCCCTGTGTTTGTGAAGCTCTTTGTTTCTGCACAGACACTCTCAGGGCTGTCTTTACTGAGGGCAGCTCAGCGAGTATACTGCTGCTTTCCAAGGTCTGTGGCAATCAGGACTGTTGTCTCTCCAGATCTGAGCTCCCTCTGGTCTTCTGCAGACCACAGGAGAGAAATGTGACATCATTTGAAATATTTTTATAGAATTTTCAGTAATTTGAGCCTCAGATATGCAAAATTACATGTGAATTTTCAGGGGCTTCAGCTGAAATTTGAACTGCTTTTTTCTGAAGCTGAATTACAGCTCCTCAGTCATCCTGGGAAAGCTCTGGAGTGACAGACTCCAGGGCTGTGCAGTTCACAGGGCATGGTTGGCACATGAAAGCAGAACAGTTACAGGATCAGAAGGTTTTGCTATGCTGTAAAAAACTGTGGGAAAATGTACTTTTCCCTCTGCTTTGTTACAACTCAAGAAAAAACCATCCTTGAAGGAACTGTAACAGCTACAAACAGCAAAGAGCTGCCCAAGGGGAGCTCTGGGGTTGGCACCTGTGCCAGGACAGTGGGGAAGGGACCAGGGAAGGTGATGCTGTCGGGGAGGCCTCTGCCCCTTCATCCTCTCCTTCCTCTGCAGGGATAGCTGAGGGGGCAGTGCTGGGATGGTGACAGTGAACCTGCCCAGGAATGGCACTTTATTGCCTGTTTTCAATCTGAGCTGTCCCAAAGGTTGCTCTTACATAACTGCACCTTGGCTGCTTATCACCCCTAATTAGCTCGGAAGAACAAGAGAAGATAAAACAGGGAAGAAGAGTTATCTGTGCCTTCCCTTGCTCTGTGTTTGGCAGATGTGCCTTTGCTCCCTGAGGTGGCCCTGAGTGCTCTGTCTCCCTTGCTGGCTCTGCCCACAGGTTGTTCTGCAGGGCACTTTTCAGCTCAGTGTTTCCCTGCCATGCAGAGCACGTGGAAGGTGCCAGGCTGGGCATGGCACCCTCCCTGAGCAAAGAGTGACTCAGGAGGAGTGACCCTGGGCCGAGCAGTGTGTCCACCCCAGCCATTCCCTGCTCTGCCTGTCTGGGGAAACACTCGCAGGGATAATTGAGGACATGTGTTTGGACCCGCTTGGCTGGAGCCACCAACGCAGTTCACAGCAGCCAAAGATTAATTAAATTGTACTCATTTATCTCCCACACAGAGCTGAACTTGAACTGGCACTGTAGATGTAAAAGCCCTGGATGTTCCTCGGTGCACAAATCTGGCTCCTTTGCCTCTATCAAAGCGCTCCTGGAGGAGCATCCCTGGCCTGAGACTGGTGCCTTTGGCACAACTGATGCCTCATCCCCTTTTTTAATGGAGCACACAGTGACCTCTCGTGGCAGTGGGGGAATCCCTGGCCTTTCATGCTCTGCCACAGAGTAAACAAATCTTTCCAGCACTTTAAAACAAAGTGATTTTCTTGCTGTTTTTTTTTTTTTTAAAGGAGAAATTGCCTTTAAGTATGTCTGGGTGAGTAAAGGAATGAGTTTGAGATACAGCAAACAGCAGATGGTGCAGGGCAGCAAATCTCAAAGCCTTGAGTCATCTGGAGGCTCCTGAGTGTGAGGTGTGGCTGCAGTGCCTGGGCAGCACAGGACTTGTGCTCACTGCAGAGTCATTCCTTGGCTCCAAAGGATCAAACACATTTTCATTCACACAGTCACAAAAGTTGTAGATTTCTGTGTCTTTCCCTTCACCCAAATGATGTTCTTCTTTCACGTGCTAATTTTACCAAGCAGAGCCTGGGGAGGAGCAGCCTCTCCCTCAGTGGGTTCCAGCTGCTTTCCTGCAGCAGAACTCGGGGAACCACCACCCCTCCCTCTGCTCCAGCCGCTCACATGCAGGGACACGCAGGGAATCAAAGCACTTTGAACCTCCAGACAAGAGCTGGCCCAGGGTGTTGGCAAACAGAATCAAGCACTGAGGTGATTTCTGTTCACTTGACCTAAATCTCACTTTTATCACCCAGTGTTTCAGATGGCTAAAGTTCTGTAGCTGCCTGAGTGCACGTCACACCTCGCAGTTCCCACAGGCAGTTGTACAGAAGTGGAAAGAGTCCAAGGAAATTCCTTTTATCTAGAATTTCGAGCAACAAGTTTGAATGACAAGATAGAAATCATTTCTCCTGCACAGGAAAATCACAAAATCACAGAATGGATTGGGTTGGAAAAGACCTCCGAGATCAGCAAGTCCAACCCTTGATCCAACCCCACTGTGATCACCAGCCCAGGGCACGGAGTGCCCTGGGCTGGTGATCACAGTGGGGTTGGATCAAGACGTGGTGGATTCTCACTCAGTGCCACATCCATAGAATCACAGAATGGATTGGGTTGGAAGAGACCTCCGAGATCATCAAGTCCAACCCTTGGGCCAACTCCAGTCCCTTTACCAGATCATGGCACTCAGTGCCACGGCCAAGCTCAGGTTAAAAACCTCCAGGGATGGGGAATCCACCCCCTCTCTGGGCACCCCATTCCAATGCCTGAGCACTCTCTCTGCAAAGAAGTTTTTTCTGATCTCCAACTTAAAATTTCCCCTGTGCTGTTTACCTGGAGGCACCATTATCCATGTTTGAGTCTGAAAGGAAAAAGTCTGCAGGAAAGAGAGATTTTTACCTTTAAAAATTGGCTGAGCAGACACTGTATTTTAGTGGCAATGCTGCCAAATTGGTGACAGTCATTTGAAGGACAGGAGGGGGGAAATGCATTTTGTAGCTTGAGAGTGTCTGTGTGCAGTGCAAGGAAACAGATAAGCTTAGAGGGAAGATGCTGCTCTTGTATTCATCCTCAATTATATAAGCTTGAAGGAAGAGCCATAACCCAGCAAACATCACCAAATAAACAGAGCACCGTTCCTTAACAGCAGAGAATGTTTCTTTGAGTTTGGCTTGTTAAAGGCTGTCTCCCAATTACAGCCCTTTGTTGGGGCTCCAGGTGCTCCTTCAGTTCTTTATGAAACAGTTATCCCTCAGATGGAGCTCGTTGTGTTGTAACAGCCCTGTAAGATCCAGAGCAACAGAGCTGCAAGCACAGGGCTTGGGAAAAGAGCTCAGACATGAGCACAGGAGGGACACCAGGACACAGCACCAACATTTCAGCTCTGATCCTGGTACCAGTGAAAACTCAGCTGCTTCTATTTCCATGGAGAAAAGCAGGGAAAGCTTAAATACACTGCACGTTTCCATGTCTGGGAATAACTCAGGGGTTTATGAAGGTCCAGTCTTAGGGCATTTTTACTTAATTTAACCATCTGAAGTTCATCACACCCTGTCCAATTAGACAATGGACCCACAACTGTCCCTTGCCACACAAATGCACAAAGAACTCTCCAAGAAAGTGATGGTCAATTCACCCTCAAGAGCCCCAGAAGGTGCAGCCCAAGGGTGTGAGCCCTTCCCTGGTAAAAGTCTGACAACTGACAACCCACATTTAAAAAATGCCACAACATTTCCAACAATCCAGAGTCATTAAATGCACAATCCTTTTCCCCTCAGGATTCTTAACATGTGAAAACAAGTTTTCCTTGCCTGTTCATGTATTCAGTTACAATTACATTCCTTACTTAAACTTCCATATTTCTTAGCAAACTAACCCAGCAAGACAGTTGGTTTCAGCAAACAGGATTAACTATAAATACACAGGACATGCTCTTCTGATTTACTACTTACAATAAATCTGTCCCATTGAGTTCAATAATTTATAGTACTGGAACAGTTTAACTTTGAAAATATAACTTAATATGGTTAATAAACCTCACTTTACCCCTTCAACATAAGTAACAACTTGCACTGACTTTTTTCTCTTTTTCCCCCTTCAAGTTCTGCTGCTTTCCTTAATTTTTCCTTATAGTTCAATGTTTTTTATAAATAACTTTACATCTGTAATGCAGTGATGTGAACTGCCAGAACTCTTCATTTCAGATTGTCAGAGCATTTTCTGCTCACAGGCATTTGACTCCCAACAGTCACAACTGCTGGACAAGAGCCTGAACACGACAGAGCAGAGCATGGAACAGCAGAAAAGCGAGAAAAACCATTGAAAGTTTTAAAAAATCAAAGCAAACTTTCACCAGCAATCAAAGTATCCTCTGCCCCCACAAGCTTTGTTAGATGCACATTTTCCCGATGTTTTAGAAACTAATCAAAGACCTTAGAGTTAACAAAAAAAAAGGAAACCAAACGTAGCGTACAGCTTTTCAGTCATTAGTATTTCAGATTTTATAACGAGCTGCAAGGAGGGACGGGAGTCGCTGGGACTCCGGAGCCGCCTCAGAGCCCTTTATCCCTTTATCCCCGTGCTAAAGAAATGATGCGGTACCTGAGTGCGGGCCGGGCCGGAGCGCTGTCCCCGCNGAGGGCCGGCAGCGCTGCCCCCGCCCCGAGGGACCGGAGCAGGGACCGGAGCGTGTCCCTGCCCCGAGGGATCGGAGCGCTGTCCCTGCCGTGTCCCTGCCCCGAGGGACCGCAGCGCTGTCCCTGCCGTGTCCCTGCCCCGAGGGATCGGAGCGCTGTCCCTGCCGTGTCCCTGCCCCGAGGGACCGTCCCCGCACCCGCCGCGGGGCGCAGCCTGCGGACGGACGGGCATCGGGAGCAGCTTTTTGTACGCCGGGCCCCTCACATGGTCTGATGGCCAGATAATGTGCTGCCAAAGAGCTCCGCAAGAATTTTTGCGTCACTTCGGGCAAATAAACTTCACGTTTCGCCGGGGCCGCGGCTCCGTTTTCCTCCTAGAGGTGGGTGGCTGCATCTGTCTGAGCCCGAGCAGCAGCCAGGGCAGGCAGGGAGGAGGACAGAGGCTTTCCTGGGCACCCACGGCTTTGTGGGTGCTCGTACGGCTGGAAATAATGGGATGGAGACAACAAACAGCGTGGAAGCTTGGAGGGAGTTGGTAGTTAAAAGTTTACAGGTAGATCTGTAGAATGCAGGAGAGGAAGGACTGGGATATTATCTCTCAATAAAAGGGCTTGGAAAGAATAATTTCTACTGCTGAATGTTTGCACTATTTTAATAAAGAAATAAAGTTTAGCCTTGTTTTAAAGGCTGAAGCTTTAAAAGTAATTTTAATTAATAAATTTAGTTCTTTACAAGCCTTTTGCTGCCTCAACAAGCTCAAGAAGTAATTTCCTCTCTTACTGCTACTTCTCCAAATACCTCACTCTGCTTCTGAGATGCTTTTTCTCCAGCTTTCTCCATCCAGGATTTCTTCATTCCTGTACTTCACGATTTGTTTATAAAAAGTCATAAATCACAGGTCAACAAAACAGTGCCAGTGTCAGTGGCAGATTTGGGGGGAAATAAAAAAAAGGTGGAAAAGCAGATGAGGACCAAGAGGAACAGCTGATTGTTAGAACAGCGGCAGCAGCTTTGCCGGTCTTTCAGAGACTTGTTCCAAACAACTGAGCAGAAAAGAACCCGGAGAGCCGAGGGCTGTGCTTGGCACTTTGTCCCCGAGGAGCAGAGCGAGGCACCTGCACCATCTCAAGGGCAGCTCCGGCACTGCAGGTACCGCCTCGGGGGGCACGTCCCGAACTCGGGTTTGCCTCCCATTCACTCCTGGGCCTTATCCTGGCCTCTTTGTTCAGTTGGGTTTTCATTAATGTTTTCTGCAGCAGCACAGTTGGGGTTTTGTCTTTAATTTCTTGCCAAACAACCTGGAACCTTTGGGGTTCATCACAGAAATAACAGACTGGAGATTTCAGGCAAACCCTTCAACTTTATGACACACTCATCTCATCTGTGAAAAACTTTCAGGGGCTGCACTGAGCCAGGTCCAGAATCTCACAAAATCTTCTGTGCATTGGTGGGCAAATCCTCATGATTTAGGGAAAGTATGAAAAAAAAAGAGGAAGAAAATGTACTTAACACAAGACATACCTTCAGATGCCTCCACACTTCTCCACAGATAAAGCAGCTGTAGATTCCAGCACAAGGATGGGAAGCATCATTCAAATTACCTCATAACTGTAGTACCAGCTGTAAGAGATTAGTGAGAGTTCTGCAAGTGTCTCTGATTCACTGCCAATAACAGGATGGGAACAATTCTCCAAATTACACAAAACAACCAAATCCTAAATTATTTATTCATTCCCATCTTTTGCTTGGTTAGGAATTGACTACATTTAGAAGCCATTACAATTGGCTTTGGGATAAAAGACATTCCTCCTGCCCTTCCCTGCTATTTTCCATGCAGAGAGTGCTGGGATGCACATGTGGGAGTTGGGGGGTTGGAAAGGGTTTGCTGTTTCCACTACAACTGTTTTAAGAGCACATTCCAATGGAGAAATCTGAGCCCCCACAAGTGCCACTACAGGTCACCTCTGCTCCTGCCTCTTCCTTGTCTTCACTAGGAATGGTTATTTTATGGCTTTTGAGTGAACCTGGGAGAGTTGACTTTTATAACATTACCTGTCAGTATTTGCCACCTGTCAGGGGAACTGTCTTTGTTTTCACATGAAAACTACACAGTTTTGCTGACAAACTGGAGAATGAAACTGTTGGTTCCTCAACAATCCAAAGGTTAAGGCTTTGCAAAGGATTTAAACTAAAGGATGAATCAGCACTGAAATACAGTGGGCATTAATTGTTTTTTATTCCAATCAAAGCATCTTTTTATCAGTTGGATGTTGATTTTTTTGTAATCTGGGTGTATAGTTCAGCAGTCATAGAAAGAGCTTTCTTTGTTGAGGGACAACCTGCAGCAAGCCAGGCTCATTCCCACATCATTCCCATTCCATCAGTTGGAAGGAGGTGAATTTTTTATCCTCTCTGAACTACTCCCTGCACACTGACAGGGGTTAAGTGGCTGTTCCCCCATCACACACCCCACACGTGCTGGGGAGTTGCTGGGCCAAGTCCTTGTGTCCCCCCCTGGGCTGTAACAGCCTCCCCACCCCGGGGGGACACTGAGGCTCTCCTGGGTCTGGCTGGGCCCTGAGAACCAGCCCAGGCTCCCTCAGTCACCTCCCACCATCCCCAGTCCTGCTCCCCAGCTGGGGCTGCTGGGCACACCCAGGAGTTTGCCCAGTTCCATCCCAAATGAACTTTGCTGGACACAAAGGCAAAGGTGTTGCTGCCAGATTGGCTTCATTTCCCATGACGTGTTTGAGCCACGTGAGGTTTCTGTGCTAACTTGAGGAAAGGAAAGAAAACAACATACTATTGTATAAGCTGTACAGGGAAATATCTGGGCAACAGTTTAGCAGATAAGCACAAGCTGGACAATACTTTAAATACTCAAATTAGCAAAAACTGGCTTGGAATCAGTTTTTAATTTATCAAATTCAATCCTCATCAGTGCTGCCATGGGTAACAAAAATGTCAGTTAAACTCTAGAGAAAAAGTGAATTCTCTCTGGCTGCTGTCACACTCAGAGATAGCACAGAGGAGACTGAAGAACTGCTGTTAGTCATAAGTAGAAAAATCTTAAAGGACTAAAATTACTGACCTTTTGGAAGGGGAAAAAGCCCCCCAAACAACACATGCATTAGTCATAATCAAAATATTGTGCATAGTACAGATTTCCAAGAGACCTTGGCTCTGTCTCAAAGCCACCAGGGTTCAGCAGCAAGTACAAGACTCTTTATTGCCCTGAGCAAGAAGCAGCAGGAGGTGGGGACTGAGATCAGACCCCCAACACCACAGGGGACCCCAGAGATCACCTGGCCCCTCCCTCTGCCCAGAGGGGGATCCACAGCACCAGAGCCATTTCTGACTGATCCTGAGGCACCACCTCCCCAGACAACCTGCTCCAGTCCTGTCTCCAGAAAGCTTTCCCTCAGCTCACCACATCTTGCTGCAGTTGAAACCTCTGACTTTTTAGTGCATTTATCATGAGAAGTGGGAACAAAATTCCCTTCCTTAAGGCATCCATTTATGAATTAATGCAATGTGATCTCTCCCCTTCTGTCTGACTAAACACCATGTTCCTTTCAGCCTTTACTAGTCCTGATTTCACACCCTCTGATTGTTCTTACCTTCCTCTTCACACTCCTTTGTTTCATCTTCCTTGAGGTGCAGGACCCTGAACCAGATCCTGCCCTCAGCAAAGCTGGGGAACTTGACAAGTATTTCAGTTATTTCTGTTTATCCATCCCAACAGGACTTTTTTCCTACAAGAGTAGAGGATGAACCATTTTATATTTTAATTTCCACCCCACTCAAACTGAGTTCACACTTCTGCTTGCCCAGTTCCTTAAACAGCACACATTTGCCTGGTTTGACAGAGATCACATTTTGGTGAGCCCAGAGTATAAATCAGAAATGATGACAAAACGTTTGATAGTAACCTGGTAATTAAATATATTTGAGAAATCAATATTCATCAATACCTCCAGCACAGCTTTGTTACTTCTCAGAGAATGCTGTGAAGGGCACAGAGGAAAACACATCCAAGGACAGTAACAACCTCCTGCTGCTGCTCCACACCAACCTCTCCTGTCCAAGCAGCATTCCTGTCAGAATGACAATCCAGAACATGTTAAAGCAGCAGGTGGGATCACTTTGGAGCACTCCTAGACAAGCCCTAACCTGGATTCAGTTCAGCAGGGCCATGCAGGCAGGAGGCAGCTGGCACAGGTGGCACCTGTACCTGCACAGAGACATTTGTGAAACCAGCACAAGAGACTCCCCATCACCATTGAACAACCTCCTGCTCTGCTGTGCAAACTGAGGAGAGGTCAAAGCAGACTGCAGAGCACCACAGCCCCAGCAAAGAGCCCAGTTCACACTCACCTTGGGCAGTGTCTGTGCCCCTGGGAGGGGCAGTTTTGCTCCAGGGGAAGTTCCAGGCTGTTCCCTCAGCCTCCTCTCCCTGGGACTGACCCTGTGCAGAGCAGGAGAGTGTCAGGGCACACACACAGACATTCTGGCACTGTCTCCATCCCAGGATTAGTCCTGTTCTCACACACTCCCAGAGTGCCTGGAGCACGTGAAGTATGTGCACATTTTGGCCCAGATTTGTGTGCAGGCCATTAATATCTCCCCATTTCATGAGTTACAGTGTCTCATTGGAACAAAGGAACCAGAACTGCACCAGTCACTTTAGAAAGTGTTTATTCAAAAGCTTCATAGCACCATCTTGTTTTTAAAACAACCAAATAAAATGCAGCAATTAAAACATTGGTTTTTCTGTTGAGCATGACACTAACTCCACCTGTGAACATATTTATGGTTGTTCTTGCTAATAGAAGTGAAAAATAGCGCTCTGTGCACACAGACATAGCACTGGGCCCTGGGTGGGCTATCCAGTCCCACAGCAAAAATGGAAGAATAAAACCAAGTGAAACTGGAAACCTCAAGGAAACAGTCACCCCTCCCCAGCTCTGCAGGAAGGGAAAATTTCCTAAAGGTAATTTTTAGCAGTTTCAATTCCTATGTCCCCTCCAACACTTCAGCAAAACTAAAAATGTAAATATATAAAATATTTTTGGGCATTCATTTATGGAACAAGTCAGATGATAATTGATAAGTATCTCGGTGTGTTTGTTCTATCATCTAGCTATTAATTCTAAAAGGGCCTTTTATGCCCATTGTTTCCTAGGGAAAACACTGGTCAAAGTAATTCTACTACATTACTACACTGATTTTCATTAAAAATTTCAGGTAAAATCGGGCTGCCATCGACAGCACTGGTTTGCATGATGAGTTTTTCCCCTCCCTGGAGTTGTGGAGCAGGCTGAGTGGGAGCCCCCAGGCAGCAGAGCGCTATTCCCCACAGCCCCCTGAGGGGGCTGAGCCCGGGGCCGGGCACGTCTGGCTATGGCTTCCCCGCTGGAATTCTCTAGTGCAGCTACTGCTGGTGGCCACGGGGGGCACGGGCAGCTCACTTGGCCAGGGCCCCCATGGGGTCCCAGGCGGGCAGCACGATGGGCTCCTGCTGCATCACGGCCAGCACCTCCTCAGGCACGTGTTTCTTGTCCACCACCACCTCGTACACGTACTCGGAGAACCAGTCGTCGGTCATGATCAGGTACCCTGGGGGGAGAACAGACTGTCACACACTCACAGGGCCCACCTGGGGCTGGCAGGACCTGCTCACACCCTTGGCTCAAACTAATCCCAAGGAAATGAGCAGACACTGACATACAGGATGTTCTCCTGTGCCCTGGAAGGCCAAGCAAGAAGCCCACCAGGAAAAACAAGTCCCAGAATATCCATCATTTGTTTCCTCTGTTAAAACAGGCACTCGGAATACTCAAAGGAATTACAAAGACTTAAAAGACAAACAAAAAAGGCATTTAAGGCAGAATGTAAAACTGAGTCTCTGGCTTTAGAAGTGTTCAGGATTTTGTGTAAAAGGAAATTTTCCAAGCAAATACCCAAACGAGCTCTGGTTTAAGAAAACTTCACTGGTTTAGTCCTTGCAGTAAGAGGAGCTGCCTCAAACATAAAGCCATCTAAAGCACACTTAGGCTGAACTAAATCTGAATTTTCTCCCTTAATAAAATCCTTACTGAGAATTTCAGTGAATAACTTTGAACAGGGGGTGGGGGAAGTCACTTTTAGAGGATCAGAGGTTTTAGCAGAGAACTGCCCCTGGAAACAAACTCTTCCAGGTGAGCTGACAATCCGAGTGGCTGCACAAAGGAAGTGTTTAGCAGACAGAAGAGAAGGCTTTATGTAATAAAGTTCCTCATGTCCTTAAACAGTATCATCACACAATCAAATGAAACAAGAAAATGTCCAAAGAATAGGGACAATAAACACATCTATCTACACCATCTTGTTTCTAAAGCAGGAGATCAGATAATTCCCATAAATTAAAACCCCTATCAATTGTAGCCAGAGCTAGAAGCCATTTTGGAATCACAGCCAAAGGGAGCTGCCTTGATTATTCTCTCTTCAGGATATGAGTTCTTGGGACACACAAAACCCTCTCACTGCCAAGAGCCAACAAGTAATTGCACCCCGGGAGGATAACGAGCTGTGCCTGTGCCATCCCCTATCTCGGAGCCGATTGGCATCAAAGGGAGAAGCGCCAGCACAGCCTCAGGACATGCAAATAACTCAGGGCTTTTAGAGGAGCCTGAGCAGTGAAAGCCATTATTGGCCACAGGAGGCACGTCCTGGAGACACCCAACTCAGAGCCCCTGACCCTTCCCAAGGGACTCAGCACAAGCCCCTTTGTGCTTGTGCCGTGACTGCTCCGCGGGAGCAGCAAACCCACCGTGCTGAGAGGCCCAGAGCACTGAAACCCCTGACTGCTCTCATGTGTGCAACAGCCAGGACAAGAGACAAAAAGCCCAAAGGGAGCTGACTCTGTCTGGAGATGTATCACCAGAAAGTTCTTCTCATGCCAAAACAAGCAGATGGACCCCCTGTCCAAGGATGTGAGAGTGTGATTTAGTATTCCCTTCTTGCTTGCTTGTAAAAAAAGATATCTGAGGGGATAAGCTGGGTTCAAAGTCAGGTAATGATGTCCTGTGTCTCCAGAACAAAAGAGTACTCAGTAATTAAACTTGCCTGGATGGCTGAAAAAGTGCCAATAAACCAGAAAGGAAATACTTAACTGGGAAGTGACTTTTTTACCTCAAAAAACAAGCAGTGTTTGTCAGCAGCCGAGTTCATCCCTTCAGGAAAAACAGAGAGGATTCCAACACACACTTTTACAACAGATATAAATGTAACTACTAAATATTTAGGAAGGGCAATGCCAGGCTGTTCCCAGGGCTTCCCTGTCTCCAGGACAGGCACTACCACAAGACTTCAGTCCTGCACCTCCAGAGTGTGAGTGTAACTGAGTCCATCCCCTGGCCCCCAACCAGGGTCACAGCCCTCCCAGTCCTGCACCAGGCAAGGCAGGGGACACAGCTGGCACCTGAGAAGGCATTTGGAGCAAAGCAAGAGGGACACCACATGAAAAAAAACCCCTTTCCTCCCAACAGAGAGTCATTTGTTTGCTCAGTGTTTAATGACTCAAGTCCAGTCCCTGGTGTTCTGTTGCAGGCTGGACCCTTTGTCATCCTGCCCAAGAAATACTGGGAGCTGGGGCTTGCTGGTGTCCCCCACACCCAGCTGGGTGTGCCAAATTTAACATCATCCTTGGCTGCCTCTACTGCTGTGGATTCTGGTTCCTTGTGCTGGACTCACCCAAGCACTGCTGCCCAACTCCTTAACAAGGCAGGTAAGATTTAAATCTCCCCAGCAAGAGAGCTCAGACAAACGGAGTCCGCACCCTCCTACAGCAGCTACTACTGGACACTGAGGAGTGAAAAATCAGGGCAGGAAGAAGGAAACCCTGTCAAACTGAGTCACCATCCCTGGAGGGATCTGAGTGATGTGTAGATGTGGCACTTGGGGACATGGCTGTGTGGGCTTTGCAGTCCTGAGGGACCAGTTGGACTCTGCCCTTAAAAGGTCTTTTCCAACCTAAATGATTCTGTGACTCCAAGTGACCCTTTCCAGTGTCTGAGAAGAGCCCTGAAGGGAATATCCAATTGCCTTTAGTTCCACAGAAGTTGGTTGGTCATACCCAAGGAAATCCTTCAGGGATTCACCTTCCTGAAAGAACAGTCTGACATACAGTCAAGCTTCCTCCTTCTGATGGGATTTTGTGTCAAGGCACTTTTCCAGGCAACTCTCTAAGCAAAACAAAGTACAGACAGAAAGCAAGACCTTCCAGAGAGCGTGGTCTCCACTGGCACAAACAGAGAAGGGGCAGTGACTCCCCCAGCAGAGTCCACACAGGGCACGAGGTTGGGCAGGGTTGATTCAAGTCACTTTGGGGCCCTGTTTTATTTCAAAGGACAAGCAGCTCCTCTTAAACAGCTCCAGAAGAGCTCCCTCTTGAAGGCTGAATGTGTATTTGGATGCCCCAGCCCAGAAGTGCCCCAGCTCAGTCACTGCCCAACAGGTGCCACCTGCAGCAGGATCAGGGCTCAGCTACTGCCCTGTGGTTTGGCAGCAACAGCCAAGGCCTGAAACTGAGCCCAGGCTCTAATAAAGAACAACTCTGAACCCTGGCCAAGGAGCATAAACAACCCACACAGGCTGCTGACAGACACCTTTTAACTGGAGTGTTTGCAGAGCTACCCAAAGTCCTCACTGCCTTCCTGGCAGCATTCCCCTCACACCAGTATGATCCAACATCACAAACCAGGCACCTGGAGTGTCCCAAAACAAAGAGTTTGACAGTAACAGCATTTTTGTATTTTAGATCCTCTGTTATGCATAGAAGTGCTTAACAAAATAGTTTGTACTCTGAAACAAGAAAAAGGTTTGATGTTCCTTTTGTATTGCTGTGGCTTTCTTTACTCCAACATTCCCAAGAACATTTTACTGCTGTCTCACTGATGAGCCTTGAAGGCTGAACCTCAACAGCTTCACTGCTTTGTCAAGACTGCAGACTTTTATTGGAATACTTTGCTGTGAATGGCCAGAGCTAACTCAGAGCAGATACTACTGCAAGATCAAGAGGCCCCAACATAAATTAGGACACTTTTCCAAGAATATTCTGTTTTAGTTAGTTGTTCATGTTATCAAAAGCTTATGAGCAAGACCACATCCTAAAACAGAGTTCTCCAGAAATAGTCTATTCCCAGAAGAAAACCCAAGACATCCTGGGAAAGTTCTGCCATACCAAATCTTACAAGCACAACATCTAAGATTTATGTGCAGCAAAAATGTGGTCAGCAGTGAGTGCTGTGCCCTGGGCCACACTGCCCAGCCCGGCACACACTGCCCGGCCCGGCACACACCCTGGTGAGGCTGTGCCAGCTGAGCCACGTCCAGCCTGGCCCACAGAGGGCATGACAAACCAGGGAGTTCCCCTGCACTGGGGAGAAGCTGGGACTGACCAGGGCAGGGCAGGGATGTGCCCACCCCACCAGCCCCTCCCCGAGGGCAGGGATGCTCAGAGCTGCCCCCAGCCCAGCACAGAAGCACCCAGTGGTCATTCCCAGTCTCCATGGGCAGGGAAGCAACTGGAAGTGACTTCCCAAACCACTCTGAGCTGGGACTCAGGGCTCTGCCCACACTCTGCCCTGTGCCCCCCTCAGAGCCTTTCCAAGGAACAGCAGTGCAGGCTGGGACAGAGCAGCAGGAAAACAGGGAAAACAGTGTCTGCAGAACCCCCAGCACGAGCAGAAGGGCCCAGTGAGGGCTCCAACTGAGCCCTGTGCCCAGCACACCACACAGGGACACTGCCAGGGGTGCTGCCCATCAGGGCTTTGGCACAGAGGCCAAAAGGCAACCACAGCTATGATTTTTTCCATTTGTTTTTTACTGCTGTTGGAGCTAGAACAGTTTGCACTGCAGCTGTTCACAGCACAGGCTGGGACCAGCCATGCCCTGATTTCCTCCTTCACAGAATCAGCCAGCAAAGTATTAGCAGATTTTTCACACTTGTGTTCTGCAGCAAAGGATTATGGGCAACAAAATAATCAAAGTTCTGACCAGTGTGACAGAGGGAGAGCAAACTGCTACAGCTGCTGGGGGTTTTGGCAGGGATAGGCTGGGAATTTTCCTGTGGTCAAACAGCAAACTGGTATCAAGGCTTAAGAAAATCAGCAGCCTCACAGCAATAAACTAAACCACCCTAAGAAGGTGATAATGAAGGATTTAAACTTTGATAAACTATGAACTTGACATAAAGTCTATCAGTACTTTCCCATACCTTCCTACACAAACCAGTCTTTATTCCCAAACACTGTGCTCAGCCCTCTGTTCCCAGGACTATAAATTACCTTTATTACCACGGTCTTCACCCCAGGAGTTTTCCACTCTCCATTTCTCAAAGGCATCTTCTTGTCCATCCTGTAGAAAACAAGCCAATGGCACTGAGTGGTGCAGGCCAGGCCAGAGAGGAGCAGCCAACCCTCCCTGGCCACATCCTGCACAGCAACCAGAGCTCCACTCCCAACAGGCTGCAGGAACGGCAGTTCCACCCAGTGCCAACAGTGGGGAAATGGAACTTGCTGAAATACCTCTCCACCCACTTACATCAAACATGAGGAAACCTGGTCAGGAAGAGCCCCTGCAATAAATACTTATTTTTAGCAGAAAACTGAAATTTGACTAAATTCTAGTTTGGACTTAACTGACTCACAGAATTTAAGAGCCATCCCTATCCCCCAGCTGAAGGACACAGCTCCAGGTCTGCTGCATTGACACTAAAATACTTTAATACAAAAAAGTAACCTGGAAAAACACCTCACAAAGTCATTTTTAATGTCCAGTGGAGTGTTGCTGCAATGCTTCAATTCTCACTCAAATATAGGACAGTCCTTGACTTGAGACACTCAAGAGCTCCCAGACAGGAACTGGGATGAGCATGTTCATGTACAGTAAGTTTTTAACCCAAAGGTGCATTTAATCCACATCAATTTTTGATGCTGTAAAATTGTAATAGGATTTTTTTTAAATCTTAAAATCCTTTATAAAAAGTAGGTAAATCCAAAAATATTACATTTTAGAACTCAGTTTATCAAAGCTCCTTTAGATTAAGTTAAGGTTTAATGTTAAGACAACATTTACAAACAAACAGTAGAAACAACTTTGTCCATTGTGAAAGGGAAAAGCCTCCAAATGCTGAACTTGTAGGTAACTTTTAAATGATCTTCCAATTTTAGAGACACCATCCATCATATCCTGATCTTCTACTCCCTTTGTTTAAGAAATCAGGTCGTGTTTAGTCATATTTTATGCAACTGTATTCAGGTATGCAAAAATTAATTTAAAAATACAGACCACAGACTGTAACTGCACCATCAGAGCCAACACAGAGGCTTCAGTGATGGACAGGGAAGACTTAAAAGTACCACCACAAAACAAATGTTCACTGGTTTCAGTTAGATATTTAAAGGAGTGTTTGAGCAATCTGATACACAATAGAAGTGTGAGAGCTCAGAATGCAGAAAACAGGAAAAATTAAATTGAGTTGTAAAAAGTAACTTGGAAAAATTCTTGTGAGTCAGCAGTGCCATGTGGAGTCCCCACAGTGCAGAGCTCAGGCAGCTCCCTCTGTGCTGTGCAAGCTGTTATTGCTCAAGCCAAGGTCATGTTGGACAGGAAGAGATCACTTCAAAGGCACTTTAATAATGACAACTTCTGGAAATAAATGGAAACATCAACAGTGCAGATAACCCTGAGTTGTAAGTTTTTTGCATGGTTCTTTTTACCTCATTATGTGCTTTGTTATAGTGCCAGGAGCAGATTTAGTTGTGGATTCCTCTCGGCCACAGAGCTATTTTGGCCACTGTTTTCCTGCCCTAATTAGAGGGTGAGGGAGCACATGCCAGCGAGCTGCAGGACGTTAACACTTTACCAAGTGTCTCCTCCCAGCATTTTACAGGAGCTCCGTGCTCTAAACCAGACTGGATTCACCGTGCAAAGGTTCTCCAGTAACAGTTTGTGGGCAAAAGCAAAGAAGTCCTTTGGCATGTCTAAAATTCTTCCCTACTTGTTAAATATTTACAGTTCTGAACACTCAGACACAAACAACACAAGGAGAATAAACAACCAGGCCTTGTGGCACAAATGGCCAACCCCAGCAGAGCAATTACACACTGAGTGAGCCCAGACCACAGCCAGCCCCCGGGATATGCCAACAAACCCCTGCCAGCAGCAGCAGGGGAGGGAGGAGGCTGTACCTTCTCAGTGACAGCTGTCAGGACCATGGCGTGGGTCATCATGGACTCCCCAAAGATCAGGCGCTCGGCTTTGCTCATGTTCTTGATGGAGACCCCGAACACCAGCTCGTGGTTAAATCTGTCACAGAGCCAAAGAAACCACATCAAAGGGGATGCAGGGAGAGTCCTGGCTAGGAAATCAGGACATCAGGAGGCTGCCCTGGCCCAGGAGCCAGAGCACAGGCACAGGAGTTCAACTAATTTTAATGTCAGAATAAATGCAAAACCTGATCCCTTTAGGAGCTCCTGTTCCCAGATATTAGACAATGTAACTAAGTAAGAATATTTAACAACTACTTGTAGTGCATCTTCAAAGGATTCAGATTTAACTAACAGTGAAAACCTTTCTGTTGCTGCTGAGTTACTTAAGTGCAGTCTTTCAGGGTATACAACCCAAAGCATGCACAAATGAGTTCCTTAAGCAGCTGAAGGACTGTCTGTGTCCTCCCAGGTATCCCCACAGCACCTGCTTTGGTTCTCTACTCACATGTTCAGGTCATTGATGCCCAGCTTGCCGTAGAAGTGCTTTGCCACGTCACAGCCAAACCACACAGCCTGCAAACAGAAGAAGGGCCAAGTCTGGGCCATGTCCCAGGGGCTCTGCCCGGCCTGGGCTGCCATCCCTGGGGAGAGGCCAAACCCACCTCTCCATCCTTAATAGAAGCTGCAGCCAATTTCTTCAAGACCTCCACGGGCTGGTTGTTGTAGAGTGTTTTCCTGCCCCCAGCCATGTTGCCCAGGTACTCCACTGTGTACAGCCTGTTGTAGGGATTCTCAGGGCGAGGGTCATTCACTAAACAAACCTGCCAAAAACCAAGAGGTCAGAAAAAGGTGCAACACAACTGAAATCTTCAAGCAGTGAATCCAGCAGGATTTTAGGGAATGGCTTTTGTCCCAGCTAGCTGTCTGTCCCATTAGCAAACAAGCCACTGAGCTAAACCAGCAGTTTTGAGGTTTTGTTTGTTGGGGGGTTTTGTTTTGGTTTCTTAGCTCACCTCCTAACTGTGGCAGAGCAGCTCTGCATGTTATTCCTGCTCTAATGGCTGTCTCATGACATGTTGCAGCTGATGAGATCACTGCATATTTTATCATTACAAAATCATGGTGGGACTGCAACGTGAGCCCACAGATGACTGAGGGGCAGGGCACAAACAGCACAACAGGGAGAACAAACACAGGGCCATGTGCCCCGGGGGAGCAGTGCCCCTCCCAAGTGCTGCAGTGACAGACACTGGAACAGTGCAAAGTCTCTGAGCAGCACCCCAAGGCCTTGGAAAGCTGCTGCCTCCAGCATGCCCACCTTGTCCTCCATGTTGAAGTAGGGCTTGACGTGCTCATGGTAGAACTGCAGGGGGGTCAGAGGGCCATACTTGTGGTAGTTCTTCTCCTTGTCCCGGAACTCCCAGCAGAAGCTCTCGGGGGGGCTGCCCAGGCACGTGCTCACTATTCTGAACACCTGCCAGGGGAGCAAACAGCTGTGTGAGCCTGATGGAACCTGCAGCTCTGCCTCTCCCACCACAGCAGTGCCACCAGCACAGGGAGTGCTCCGTGGAGAAGCAACTGCAGAAATGGGATCTCAACAGTCACCTTGGAGGAACATGAGTCAACACACAAATTATTTGCATTCATCCCTTGAAATCTGGGTGTTTCAGCAGTTCAGAACCAATCTGAAAGGCCACAGGAGAACCAACAGCACCTCTCTCCATTCTCGCACTCCGTGGTCTCAGGTAAACCATCAGGCAAACAGAAGCTTAAGGTTGAACCAACAAATTCCAGGCTATCCAAGGAATGCAGCAGCCAAAAGCAAAAGCCAGGACACTGCCCAGCCTCATTCCAACATTTCATAAGTAATTCTGAAGCTCCTCCAGCAAGATACTTGCCCAGTGCAAGAGAAAGTTTGTCTAATTGATTCTAGACAGGATTGAGCATCACCTGCTCCACCAGGTGGTAACCAGACCTTCTAACATGGGCATTGTCCCTATACTAATCCCTTTTTTACTGCACTGTTTGTCTGGATTTCAAAGATGGGCTTTTGCCTCTTTTTGAAAGCCCAGAATAATCTCCTCATCTGTTTAATACATTTAACAACATCTCTGTTCAGGGCTGAGCTGGCAGGTTATGTAATTTAATTCCAGATCCCTGCCTGTGACATCCTTTGCAGCTTTCTTTGGATTTCCAGCACACAGAGTTGACCAGATTCCAAGTCAGCCTCCCTGTCCATCAGAGTGTGGAACTGCACTCCAGAACCACTGCTGTCCTTTCTCACACACCAGGAACGTGCTCACAGTGGCAGCCCCACCAGATGAGAGTCTCCAGGGACACTGAGCAGGACCTGCCACAGGTACTCTGGGACAGGGAATTCAATCAGACTTAAACAGCTTTCAATCCGTTTCCCTTCAGCTGACACTGGTCTTCAGCTCTGTCCATGCCTTGAGCACAAGGTCAGTCTCTTGCTTGCAAGGAACCATCAGGTTATTTAAAACAAATCTCAGCTGCACCTTCTGCTCTGGGATCCAACTCCCATGGCCTGTGCCACATTTCCCAGGCTGGGCAGTCTTCACACTTCCCTCTGGTTTGGCCTGTCCCAAGGCTGACTTGCTCAGTCTGGAGCTGATTTATCCTAAGGCTCCTTATATAAGAGATGGCTGTGCCAGCTGCTCTCTGTGCTGACCCTGAAAGGAGTGCCTGTTCCTGCTCAGTAACACAACCTGGCTCTGCACAAAACACAAATAAAGGTGTTCTTGCCCCAAGCAGTTTAAGAAAACCAGCAAAAAGATTAATTACAGGTTGAAAGGAGGGTGTGGGCATGAGGTTTTTACTGCAGGAACTTGCACATTGACTCCTCAATAACTACGGTAAAGAGCAAATGTAAATCCCTGAACGACCATAAATATTTAATTCTGCGCATACTGCACAAAAGGTGCCATTTGCTGTGGCTACACCCACATTACCTCAGATAACCACAAGGGGTGAGAGAGGAGGCCATGAGAACAAAATAAGCAGGAAAACTGCCTAAAAGGAGAACTGCAAGAGATGGGCTTGAGCCAGAGTAAGGGAAGTGATGGAGACAGAAGTCTCAGAGAGCAGAGGCAGAGCAGCCTGGGAAGGGCCTCCCCTCATTGTTCTCCACCACACCCAGCACAGGCCATCTCTCTGCATCTCACAGGCTTCCTCCAGCAATAAGGAAAATAACTCAGTATTTTAACTAAAAGGTGACTTATATCACCCTAGTGACAACCAGAACCAAGATAAGGCAAAGATAAAGTGGCTTGTGGTAAAACACAAAATGAGTAAGGAGGGGAAAAGGACACAACTGATAACAGAGTCTACAAAGGAGAGGAATAAAGGAAGAAAAATTCAGTTGCATGAACTGCACTGATTTCAACTTCTGGCCTGCTGTGCACTGGTTTGATAAGAAGAATGTTTGTACAGTTGTGGAGTGAGTCTATAACTACCCCATTTCAGCTGGAGTGCTGCTCCCAGCAGGGGCACACCAAGATTTGCTGTGCAAATAAACCTCACAGAACAAAACCAGGCACTGCTCTGCCTCAAAAATCCAGAGGCAACACCACTGACATACATAAAAACACCCACAAATCACTGTTACTGCTGCAGGAGCAAATGCAGTGTTGGCATCAGAGGATGGAGCACAACCTTTTACAGAACAGACAAAGGTAATAAAGCCTTAAGGTCAGTTCCAGGGTCCAGGACCCCCGGCCAGAGGGGCTGTAAACAAAGGAGGAGACACAAATGACCATCCCTGGGAAGCTTTTGGTGTCATTAATTCCCCTTTGACCAAGTCCTGATTAGCCACACAGTGGGGTAGCTCAAAGCACAGAATTCTTAAGGCATTGATGCATTTCACAACTGGGAAAATGATTTCATCACTGTTTTGATGAAATCCAAGCAACATGGTTCAGTTTTCTTTTAATCTAACCTTAAAATTAGACAACAGGAAGCCACAGGTTTTCACAAAAAGATGAATTTCAGGAGCCCAAACCAACATGTTAGTCAATACTTGCATATCAGTGGAACTGCCTAAAACTCTACAGAAACAGCCCAAGGCTCTGCCTGATGTTCACTGGATTGCAGAAAAACCAACACCCAACACCAAAACATTTGATTTTGTGACTTATCTAAAGACAGACATTAAACCACTGGGTCACTTGGAACTGTATGTTTGAGAAATAAATGAAATATGTACTTTTTTTTAAATGCATGCACTTGGTCCAACTAAAACAGCCTCAACTTTTACAGTTATTTTTAGCAGTTTAAGAACCTGAGTAGTACAGAATGATAAAAACCATGAGAGGAGTCACTGCTGTTCAGTATGAGCAGGTTCAGGCCCCACAGACACTGCACTGACTGAGGGAGTGAGTGAATCCCAGAGCCAGAACAGAAGCTGAGAGTCCTCCCTGTGCTGCCCCAGGATCAGAGCACAGCTGGACTCAGCCCTGTGCACAGACCTCCCTTTGTGGTTCTTCTCTGCTCTCTTGTGGGGAATCTTTGCACAACATTTGTGCTGCAAGATTTGCATTCAAAGCCATCAGGATGCCATTACCAACCTCCTTCCTGCTGTTTATGAGTCTAACAGGCCACTATTTTGACCTCTCAAGACACAAAGTGCTGCTTTCCTGCAGCAAGGGGCAGATGTCTGTAAAATGGCATCATTCTGAAATCTATAGATTCAAGATGTTTGTCTGGAAGTGTCAGAAAAACTCAGAATTAGGGAAGCAACAACAGCTCCAAGCACAGTCAGGCAGGCAGCAAAAGGCACCTGAGTCAGAAACCTCAAGACAAGAGTCTGACAAGAGTCAGAAACCTCATCCCTTCTGGCCTCATGCTCCAGGTGTCAGCCAAGTGTCTTTACCTCTTCTATCATCATGTCCATGGCAGCAGAGAGCTCTCCTTTGCTGCCTCCACTCTCCACCATGTTCCTCAGGCGCAGACAGTACTCCCTCATCTGTTGGAAGACAAATCACTCATTGTAAGGGCAGCAAACACCCAGGCAGAGCCAACACTTCCCACCTGGTTGTGTCAAACACCCTCTTTACTCTTCACAACATGTTTTCCAAATGAAAATACCCTTCAGAAGGCTTCATTGGAGATTGAGTCATTAAAAAACCCAAGGTAATTGAATGCTTTAGAATTAAAATATCACCAAAATATAATAAAAAATTCACGGACAGTCACAGTTCAATGACAGTTTTCCAGCCACTCATGAGAGGTTTGCAGCCATCAAGCTCTTAAGGCTTGATTTCCCTCAGTCCCACACCATGCACACACATCAGCACCCCTGGGACTCAGAGCAGGCTGTCTCCAGACTGCAACGTTTATTTGCCAACTCCAGAGCATAACTGATCTCCTGGCTGATAAGCAGGAGGAGCATTTCCCCACTGCAGCAGGAGCAGCCACACTCCCCAGGACTGTCCCCACCCAGGAGGCTCCTCAGCACCAGCTGCTTTGCCCTGCCCCAGACTGGAACAACATTAACAACATTCATTATGTCTCAGCTATTTCAGCAGCTATTTTACATTTTTCATGTGGATTTCAGCAGGGAGTTTTCCCTGAGTGTGTAGCACATGAAGTGGAAAAAAATAATCAAAGCCACTGTAAAAAAAAGTTTTAATTACCTCTTTAATCTGGCTGCCTACACTGACAGCTTCCCAGGTGAATTGATTTCTGTAGTTCAGGGAGTCAGTTCACACCTTCCTTCAGACTGAGCTGTGCATTTCTATACTGAGAGCTGATCTGGGGTTTGAAAATACACTTTTTCATCTTTTCCACCCATCTGGCAGTCATCTCTAGAAACCTTGGCACAGTGGTGTATGAAATACTGAGGGGGTGGGAAGAAGTCACCCAGACACCCTGTGCTGGTTTTGCAGAAACAGATTTAGGCAGCCACATGTCAAGAATTCACTTCACACTTTGGTCAATAAAGATAAGGTGGCCAGAACATCTGAGCAGGTTCAGTCCCTTCCCCTCCCCTCAGTTATACCCTCTAAATCAATTGTACCTTGTGATTCAAGATCTCATTCATCCTTCTGGTGGCCTCTGTGGTGTGAGACTCTGGGAAGTATTTCTTGGGGACAACACCATACTTTTCTAAAAGAAATAAAGAGACAGGTTAACCCTTGGCTTTTCCACAGAACAGGTGCCCATAATTCTGCTTATATCCATGCAAGAGCCAAAGAGAGAGTGGGTTTGTGCAGAGATTACAAGGAAAGGCTCTTATTTAAAGGCTACAAGTACTCCAAGTTTACATTTTAATCTGTGGCTGAATCTTGATCTCTGAACTGTGTTCCACAGGGGTCCCAGAACTGCTCAGGGTCATGTAACTCAACACTTAAAAGTTCTAAACTAATCAGTGCTTTAGGAAGTTCTTTCCAACAGAAAAGAAAACCAACAATTTGATTACTTTAAAGTTAAGCTCCTGAAGTGCCTTCCAAAGCACTGGGCCTCCTATGAATGACTCCATGTGGTTTATCCAAGGTTCACTGAGTAACTCCCCAGTCTCCTTTCCTCCTCAACGTTTACAAACACCCAGCAGGAGCTCCACTGCTTCCTACATTGCAGCACCACTCACAGATCACACCGTGCAAGGCTCTGGATGTAACTGCAGCAGCCTAAATCTTGTGTGCCCTGATTAAGGATTTATAACAATTGGGTGGGGGAAAAGGGAACCTCGAGGCTTCAAAGAAACAAACTCCTTTTGTGAGTCTGAGTTTCTATTATTGGCTTGTTGGGTTACAAAGGTGTCACATTGTTTCACGATGCAAATGACAGAGAGTGCTGGTGTAAATAAGTAGCTCCGTGAGCGTGGGATCCGTTCCTGGTGGAGCTTTGTAGGACCAGCCCTGCCACATTCCAGCCAATCCCCTCTCACTGAGCTCCACACCAGCTTCAGGCCCAGCCCCACCTGGCTCTGCTCTTGCCTGGCAGGCACTCCCAAGTGTAGCAATGTTTTTCCTTACCATGTGCCTAAAAACTGTACACATGGATATAAATAAACAATGATGGGTTGATGACTGAAGTAGAAAGAGACTGAACCTTTTTACTAAAGGGCAAGTCTGGGATACCCAATTACTCCTGTTGATCTGAGCAGCAGCAGCAGAGTGTGCAAAAGCAATGCAAGACAATTTAAGGCTGGCATGAAAAAGGTCTTTGATTGGAAAGGGGAGTGGGGAATGGCATCGTGTTCCTTTGGAATTCCCAGGTCTCGAACTCAGTTTCTACTTCTATTCCATCCCCATCTCAGACCAGTGTGCAGCTTCAGGAAGGGCTCCTAATGACCAGTTCTCTTACCAATTATGTTAACCAGCATATCCCACTGCCCACCATCATTGGTGGGGTTGGAGAGCAGGAACTGGACCAGTCTTCCTTCCACTGGCTCCTTTTTCTGAGCTGTTTCCACAAAAGCATTTAAAAAGTAGTAACAGCGCTCGACCTGAAACACACAGGGAAAAAAAGGCCTTTTCAGTCTGACTTATCAGGTGTTAATGGCTGAACATTCAGTTGTTTGGAAGTACAAAATAAGCTGCTTTCTGCTCATCCACTGGCGCTTTATTCTCCTGCAGGGGCTACTCTGTAAACGTTTTTGCTACAGACAAAGCGGGAGGGAGCTAGGACAGAGCTGGAGGGAGGGGAACAGGAAACGCGAGGCGGGAGTTGTGCAATGGAGCTGGGCCCAGCCCAACGCCGGATCCGCCTCATTTCCCCTGGGGCAGGAGCAGCCCCAGCTCCCAGCAGGTCACGAGCAGGAGTGACAGCCCCGGCCCCCCGAGCCGCCAACATGTAACTTGTGAGAGATCAAGTAACTCCTCAGGTATCAAGTCACTTCTGAAACACAAAGTAACTCCTGAAAATTACACTCTCACTATTCCAAAACGTCAACATCTCAACAACGTTCAAGCTGGAAGTCCTGCTTTGCTCAACCTGCATCTAAAAGACATTTTTAAAGAACTTTGCAAGTTTCTTCTCCCCCATTTTCCAGATGTGTTGTTGAAACAAAGCAGCAAAAAAGAAGCTCTGTCCCAACACCACCCCCTGATTGCATAAGCCATCCCAGCACAACCTGCACGACTGTACCTTATCCCAGAAAAAGAGATAGGACTGGCTGAACTCAAACTCTTCAATGTTGTATTTCTTCATGAAAGGCAGACGCATTGCATTGAGGCAGGAAAAGATCCAGCACCTCCCTGAGAGATCAAAGAACAAGAATTAAACTGGAGCACCTGTGCTCAGGAGCTGCACAGCAGTTTTTGTACACAAGGCTGGGGACACAGTTCTGCCTCGGGGCTTTGGCCACAGCACGGAGCTCTGGATCTCCGCTGCAGGCACAGGGCTCAGTCCCGCAGGCAGAGGGGAGGGGAGGGGAACGCTGCGGTGTGAGGGCTGTACCGGCTCAGGAGGGGCGACCCGCGGGGACAGCCCGGCCCGGGGGCTCGGGACAGCCCGAGCACCCCCCACCCCGCGCTTACCGGAGTTCTTCTGGTTGGTGACGGGCTTGCCCTCGCTGGGCACGGCGTGCTGGAACACCTGCACCGTGTCCTGCACCACCTGGCGCTGCAGACACACCTCCAGGGGGTCGTTACAGGTGGCCACGTTCTGGGCCAGCAGGAACTGCGGCTCGTTCCGCAGCCGCCGGCTGAAGGCCACGGCCTTCTCGGTGCTCAGCCCTGCGGGGAACGGCACCGTCACCGGCACTGCACCGGGAGCAGACCTTCCGCGGCCCCGACCCCCGCCCCGGGAGGGACCACCGTGCCCGGCACCCGCCCCGGGGGGAACGGGGCTC
>VWZD01000830.1:358007-420847 GCA_013396695.1 Sakesphorus luctuosus | reverse complement strand
TGAGGGGCGGCACCGACAGCGGCTGCTCACACTGACCCCCACACTGACCCCTCACAGCGACCCCCCTGCTGCCCCCTCACAGAGATCCCTCACGCTGACCCGTTAGAGCGACCTCTCACACTGCCCCTCACAACCACCCTCACACTGACCCCTCACACTGACCCCTCACACTGACCCCTCACACTGACCCCTCACACTGCCCCTCACCCCCACCCTCACACTGCCCCTCACATTGATCCCTTGGAGCGACTCCTCGCACTGCCCCTCACACCCTCCCTCACCCTCCTCCCTCCTCCGGCAGCGCTGGCAGGCACAGCCTCAGATGGATTTACAGCTCGCCCAGTTTATTGTCAATGTCAGCCACGTCCCGTCCCAAGGCACGGTGAGGCCTCCACAGCGCGCCGGGACCTCGAGCAAAGTGCCGGACTGGCACATCTGTGAGGGAAGGAGTGGATGGAGACGTGGGTGGAGGGGCTCTCCTGCCCTCCTGGTGCTGCAGAGCAATCGCTGGAACCTCACTGGGTGTTGCAGGCGGTTGTGCTGCCCGAGGGAGCGCTGGGGCTGCCCCAGCCAGAGACAGAGATGCTGAGGGAGGATGAGGATGGCTGGGAAGGGCCCTGGGTGCTCCCTGTGGGATGCTCTGCAAGACAGATGGCACTGCCAGCCCAGCACCTCATCCCACCCCTGTGTGTGGGCACCACAACCTCAGCACTGTCTGGAACCACCTGAAGGGCAGTTCTGGCCAGGTGGGGGTTGGTCTCTTCTCCCAGGCACTCAGCAATAGGACAAGGGGGCACGGGGGGCTCAAGCTCTGCCAGGGGAAACTGAAGTTGGAGATCAGAAAAAACTTCTTTGCAGAGAGAGTGCTCAGGCATTGGAATGGGCTGCCCAGAGAGGGGGTGGATTCCCCATCCCTGGAGGTTTTTCAGCTGAGCTTGGCCGTGGCACTGAGTGCCATGATCTGGTAAAGGGACTGGAGTTGGCCCAAGGGTTGGACTTGATGATCTGGGAGGTCTCTTCCAACCCAATCCATTCTATGATTCTGTGGATGTGGCACTGAGTGAGAATCCACCACGTCTTGATCCAACCCTACTGTGATCACCAGCCCAAGGCACGGAGTGCCCTGGGCTGGTGATCACAGTAGGGTTGGATCAAGGGTTGGACTTGCTGATCTTTTCCAACCCAATCCATTCTATGATTCTCTGATAACCCCCACAGCCCTGTGCCCTGCCCCACACCCTCACACCCCACTGCACAGCCATTCCTGTCACAGTGAGCATGGGGGGCAAGGGCTGGACCCCCCCAGGCAGCCTGTCCTGTCCTATCCTGTCCTGTCCCACCCAGCACTGCTCTGGCAGCAGGGGAGAATCAACAGATGCAAAGAACCACTAATGTTGTGAAAAAATGTATAAACTTGGCCCCAAACCACTTGTTTCAGTGTTTTATCTCATCTCACACAAGGCCTTCATTCCCCCCTAGAGATGATGTGTTCTGGGTGTGCAGAGGATCTTGAGCTCTTCACCTGCAGCAGAAAGAAGAGAAGAAATGACAATTCATCTGCTAGGAAAACCCCTGTGGGTGAGTTGAACTGCCCTGGGTTGTGTTCAGCCCCAGAGAGCTGTCAGCAGGCTGGGGCTGCCCCTGAGCTGGTCCCCCAGTGCCCCCACACAGCCAGGGGTGGCCAGGGCAGGGGCAGCCCCCTGGGGCAGGTCTGTGTGTGCCCTGCCATGTGCCAGGGACCCCCCCCGTGGGCCATGCTGGGGGCTCCTCTCCAGGCTCTGCCAAGTTCAAAGAGGGAGATTCATTTGCAATAAGCACAAATAAGCAGCCAAATACTTACAGAGCTGTTTCACTGGATTTCCTGAAGCACTGCAAGGAAAGAAACACTTTTGTTATCCTTCCCATTTCCTGACCAAAGGGGTATTGTTACAAATATATTGCAAGTACACAAAGCCTTCCTTGAAATATGTAATATTTGATTTATCTGTGGCAATTCTGTCTCAGCAGGAAATATGTAGCACTTCTGTAGTGGAAAGCAACACTATGAAGTAGAGTAAAAAAGGCAGAAAAACCCCAAGGCATTGCAACAACAAATACTGTTTTTTTCCTATGAAACTGGAGCTTTCCATACCTTAAATAATTTATCTTTTCGAGCCACAATTCCAAAGAACAGAGTGAGTGTGACCACCACGATGGCAGCAATAACAGCCTCCTTGGGAAACACGGGCTTTTTGTCTGTCAGGAAAGAGCAGGTTGGATATGGGATGGGTTAGGGCAGTTACACAGCCCAGCACATTTCACAGCCCTGCAGAAAGACACACTCTTTTCCCACAGCTGTCACAGTTGCTCTCTCTGCTGTTTGCAGGCTGGCTGTGCGTGTTAGTCCTCTGCAAAGGATGGAGCTGAGCCTGCATTTTAGGGAACTGAAGAAGAATTGGAACAGCAGCTCCACAAGAAGATCCCCCAGGCGTTGTCATGCTCAGAAATAAGGGTGTCCAGAGGTACCACTGACTCAGGTAACATTTGTTTTTTCCCTTGGGCCAGGGCAGAGGGTGGGATACAGATGTCTGGTGGGTCCCCTCACCCAGGGACACCTGGCTGAGACCGAGCACCCAGTCCCTGGCACAGGACTGCAGTCACTTCTCTTAAGAACCTCAAGCAGCTCTTTGGGCTTGACAGAATTCTGTGGTCAGAGTGAGACTCTTCAAGTAAGACCTGAGGGACTTCAAACCCCCCTGGAGTGTGCCCAGTGAGCGTGGGAGTGTGACAGTGGGATGAGCCTGCCCTGGGTCAGGCTTGCCCAACACCTTTGAATACCAGGTGGAGCAGGACCAGCCCTTCCAGTGTTCCAGGCACAGCTGCAGGGAGAGCTCCTTGCTGTTGCTGTGCTCTCAGAAGTTCCTGCAGGGAATTTAACCACATTCCACTTACACTTCTTAATATGAATGGGTTGCTGTCATTGTAAAAAAGAACAGAGAGTTAATGGCAAAGCTTATTGTTTGGCAGCAGCTTTGTTACCTTCAACTATCAGGTGGAAATCCTTTGTGCCCTTTCCCAAGGAAGATTCCACCACACAGGTGTAGGTCCCATTGTCAGACTTCTGTACTTTTCTGATAGAGAGTTGAAAGACCTCGCTGGTCTGGTAGAGCTCGTGGTGACCTTGCTGGAGGGTCAGGGTGGTGTTGTCTTTATACCAAGTAGTTTGGGCTTGAGGGTTGGCTTTGGAGTTGCAGGTCAGAGTAACGTCCTTCTCTTCTTCAGTTTGGAGGGTCTCTTCTCCACCCAGCTGGGGAGGAACTGTTCACAGCAATGCAGTTCAGAGGGTCAGTAACAATGCTGCTCACAGAATCACAGAACCATTTAGGCTGGAAAAGCCCTCTAAGATCCTCAAGTCCAGCTGATAACTGAACACTGCCAAGGCCACCCCTAAAGCATGTCCCCAAGTGTCACATCTACAGATCTTCTAAATCCCCCCAGGGATGGTGATTCCAGCACTGCACTGGGCAGTCTGTTCCATTGATTAATAACCCCTCCAGTGAAGAAATTTTCCCTCATATCCAATCTAAACCTCCCCTGGTGCAACATGAGGCCATTTCCTCTTGTCACTTGTCCTGCAAGAAAAGACTGACCCCACCTTGCTCCAGTCTCAGGTACTTGTATAATGCCACCATTTACCACAGAGTAAGTTCCCTTCACACACTGCTTGTGCTCCTTGTTCTGAGGTCTAACACATCACAGCCCTTCCTGATCCCTGGGAATCAGCAGGGCAGGCAGTGGCAGAGACTGAGACTCCTGTACCTCCTCTGCCCTGACTTGTATCCCTGAGAAAGAATCTGGGTGGAGTCAGGGACGTATCCAGAACATCTCCTTTCTCAAGGCTCATCCACTCCCTATAAAAACCAGCCTTAGATCAGGCCATGAGCACCACTGTAGAAAGGGAGTGTCTTACAATGTGAGTTATCTCCTGCTAGACACACTTTTCCTTGGTAAGGGCAGTGTCCAAGGGTGAGAAACCCCTCCCAGCTGCTCAGCCCCATCCCCGTCCCTCCCAGGCCCAGGAGCTCCGGGCACTCACACTCCACATCCAGGAGCACAGACACCTGCACTGCCCGGTCCCGCTCCAGCCTGCACGTGAAGGCCACCCCGTGGTCAGACTCCCTGACCGGGAAGATGCAGATGTTGCTGCTGTTCTCTCTGTTCCCGTCGCTGAGCCCCACCTGCCCCTCTCCCCGGTACCACACCAGCCGCTCGGCCTGGCTGCCGTTGTGCACGAGGCAGGACAGGGACACGGCCTGGCCAGGCTTGGTGGGCAGGGCGAAGTCAGCAGCGTGGTCATTCACTGTCAGCTCCAAACCTGCAAAAGGAGGAGCACCAGGACACTGAGCATCCCCACCATACTCTTCCCACAGAAGCTGCCCTGCTCGCTTGGCCATGGCAGAATGGTCTATTGCTTACCTGTGGCAGCCCATGCCAGGAAGGAGATGGCAAGGAGGGGAGCTGAGCAGGGCACGGGGGGGCTGTGTCTCTGTGCCATCCTGGAGAGGCCCCGCTGTGTCTGTGGAGAGAGGGTGACAGCTCTGCCTGTGCTCAGGGGGCAATCCCTGCCACCCTGGGAGCCCCTCAGAGCAGGGACAGGGCACCAGGGAGTAAACTGAGCCCAGTGTTGCAGGGCATTTTCCTGTTCAGAGCAGATTCCAGAGGGGTTTATGCCTCTAATCTCCCTGACATGGGTTCACTGTCTCCAGTCAGGGGATCCCATCTCTGGCTGTGCAGCACCAGACTTACCTTGGGAAGAGTCTCTGAAGGGGCTGCTGCTGCTGAGAAATAATGCACTGCTCTTTCTCCTCCTTATTTATAGAGTCTGAATTTTAATATTTTATGGTAGTTCAGTAAGAGGCAAACCCATAAAATGGGTTCAAGGCCTTGTTCAGTTCCTGGGTTTCTGAGCTCCCAGAACAGTGAAGGAAAGCACTTGCTGGGCTCTGCTGGCTGTTTTATGAGACTTGTCAAGGCAATGAATAACTAAAAAGAGAGTTCCTACATCAGCCATAAAGACTTCCAGCCAAAAATAATCCCTTTTCCTCTCAGCTTTCTGGGTGTTCACTAAACTGTTTCAAGCCATGGGAAGTTTATCCTACATTATCCTAGAGCAGGAGTAGACTCCAATTTGCCCCTTTCTGCCCAAAGCTCTGTTGCCATGTCCTGCTTTCAGTGGAGAATAAGAAAATGAACAGATTCAGGCTTTGAGCTGCCTGTTGGCAGAGGAGGGAGCAGACACACTGTCCTGCTCACCAGTGTGTGTCCCCAGGCTGATCTTGTGTTCAGCTCAGCCCTGGGCTCCCCCCAGCACAGGGAGAGGGTCTGTCCCAGCTGTCCCTGCTGCTGGGACAGCTGTGCATGGGCTGTGTGTGCCAGGGCACAACTGAAGCACTTGGTTATGTGGAAAACTGTCTGACATTGCTGCCCACACCTCAGCAGGATGGGGGTGACGTGGTGGCAAAGCACAGGAATGTTGCAGGCTCTGCAATGTGTTCTCCCTGCTGTCAGTGTCCCTGCAGGCACAGGGCACATCACTCACCAGCAACGGGCTCATCAGGGCCATAAAGTGCATTTCATGAGCAGGAGGGGCCTGGGGCGTGTCCTTGGTGTTTTCTGTGCCTGTGAACGTGGTGTCCCAGGTGGGCAGGGAGGGCTCCTGCTCCAGGGCTGCCTGTGCACAGGAACACACAGCACTGGCCACTTGTGGGGCTCTTGCAAACAAGGGTCACCACTGAGTGTTTCTTCATGTAACTATTTCTGTTTACTGGTTTACTCTTAAAACTACCAGGGAAGCATTTTCAGTTAGAAAAGTATGTGTGTACAAAAGTCCCTTAAAGAGACAGTTCTCAGTTGGCCTTGTACAAAACTGCTGCCTTAGGAATTAGAGTCCAGCCTTTAGCAAACTTTTTATCCTTTACTCAATTTAAGAAATAAATTCAGCTTATCCCAGCAATTTTAGGAAGTTACATGTCCTGTCCTTGTAGAATTCAACTAACTGTAAAATGTTGCTTTAGGGTTTGGTACAAACTTCAATCTCAATGCCCTTCCTAAGAGTCAAGTGACCTCTGTGGTTTGGAACTAAGCTCAGCTGCAAAGGAGAGGGATGCAAAGGAAAGGCTGGGAAGTGGCTCATGTGCTGCTGCCATGACATGAGCCAAAGGCAGGAGAGTGTGGGCAGGTCTGGGATCCCTCTGATCACTGCACTGCAGGGACACTCTGGGAGAAGAAGGATGTGATTAGAGTGGGTGAGGATGTAAAGAAGGAAAGCATAGAGTTTGGGGGCACATTTTGAGTGTAGAAATGAGAGCAAGAGAAATAATTGTCAGCCCCAGCTGTTCTCTGGAGGGGTTGCCATGATGGTGAAATTGTGTCCCAGCAGGTCGATGGCAGGCAGCAAGGTGAGCTGAGGTTCATCTGGTGCAAGGGCAGTGTCCTCCTTGGCAATGGGCTCTGAGAGCTGCTGAAGGAGGAGGGACCAGAAAATCCAGGTGTTCTGGCCCAAGGCACTGAAGGGCAGCTCTTTGGAACTGGTGAGAGTTACTTTCACAATGACTTTTCACACTTTTCATACAGTGTGTAATTAACTCGTGGGTGTCTAATTACTGAGGTCTAGAGTTTTGTGGGCTGCATCCTCCACCTTTCCATTATGTTTTGGAGAGATGTAAACCTCACGTTCCAGAGTGTAAAGCAGCCACTAATGACTTGGCTGGGGAGGAACCTCTTCAGCCAGGCAGACACCCTGTAACTCTCCCCAGCAAAGGATCCAGCCCTCCTGTTTGAGGTGCTGGGATTGAGCACTGCCAAGGCTGGATTAGACACACCATGGGCCAGAGCCAAAATAACCCACCCCACCAGTTCCTGCTTGTCACCCTTATGGCAACTCTGGACCAACAAACCCAGAATAAGATTGTTGTTAAATTTGGCTCTGAGCAGACTCAAAGGGAATTAATTAATAAGTACCAGTCTATTCCTGGGTGTAATCCAAGCCTTAGAAACCTGAGAAGAGAAGATTTAGAACATGATAGAGATTGAGCAGAAATTTCTTTTCCACTGGGTGGAAAACTCTTAACCTCCAACTCCAAACTTCCAGCAGTTTGGGTTCCATGGATCTCCTCAGTGCCTGCAGGGGCCCTCAGTGGCAGATGAGATCTGGATTTCTGTTCAGCAGAGCTGAGAGGGCTGATGGCTGCTCTCAGAGTCAGGAGCATGGCAGGGGCTGCACAGATGTGTGCCAGCCCAGGATGGTCCCTGTGGGTTGGACTGTCAGGCTGACAATGCCTGTAAGTGGCTGTGATCCCACTGCACAAAACATGTTCCTGCAGCAGTGCCCGAGGCTTTCTCCAAGGCTGCTCCTGTCTTCCTGCTCCTTGTGGTTCCCCACTCCTAATCCCTTTATAATATGTGGTGCTACATATTTTGCAACATTTCCTTTGTTGGAGAATGACTCTAACACCCAAATCAACTGTCTCCATTTGCCAGATGTCTGGGCTGGAAAGCAACACCGTCAGGGAATGCTGCTTGAACTCACTCAGCACTCCTGTGCCCTCCCACAAAACCTATTTTTCCCAGTTATAAAGATTATGGAGCTGTGATGTGCCCTGATTTCCCAGACTCCCAGCCCATACCCCACATATTTCCCACTGCTGAGAAGGACTGATCTCAAATATTTTTTCATAATTTTATTAATCATTCTGTTTCCTGATGGTCCTTATATAAAGGTCACACACTGTGCCCCAGAATGCAGAGGGATAATGAGTGAATTTTATTTTTGGGAAGGATAATGAGTGAATTTTATTTTTTATTCTTAGTAAAAGAAGGACAATACCAGTGAATATTGTAAAATTTTAAAATAAATTGCTCAGAAGGTATTAAACATTCGAATGGAAAACAGGCATTAATGAAGAAACAGATCCTGGGATAAATAAAGTGGAAGAGAAGCCCTCAGGAAGGTGAGGCTCCAGCACAAGTGTTGGATGTGAATGCCACCTGCTGGGTACCCACCCAGGGGAGCTGGCAGGGAGCAAAGTCACCTGGGAGTGCTGGAAACCAGATGAGCTCCCTGGGATCTCCTGTGGAAGGCTAAAGCCACACTCCTGGGCAGGTCTGCTCAAACTCTGGGCTCAGAGGGGGAGGCATCTCTGAGGAGGTGATTCCAGCAGGGAGGATGTGACACCTGGTGCCTGTTTCATGCTGGTGGCCACTACAGGACATTCCCCAGCAGTATTCCCAGAGCCACTTCTCTTTCTGTTACTCAGTGCCCTGGACCTCAGATATTTTTGTCTACCTAGGAACTTTCATCACCAGTGGGATTTCTTGGAAGTGCTCAGCTGGAAACCGAGTGCTGATTTGATCTTGTGAAGTGCTGCCAAACGATATTAGCAGTGGTAACTCCCCTGCTGTGGTGTCACTGTCATTCCCTCTGTGAGGAATCTGCAAAGGCTGAACTGCTGCATCTTTCCGGTTCATGGGAAACCCCTTGCTGCCCAGCTCCAGGAGGACTCTGCTCTCCTGCTCCACCGTGGGATCACTGCAGAGAGTCATGAGGCAAAAGCCACAGCTCCTGAGTAACCCCTTGTCGAGTGCCAGGGCTGAGACTCAGCCAGCACCGGCACGGGCAGAGATGAGGAGGAAGGAGAAGGAGGAAGAACAGGAGAAGATGCGGATTTGCTCCCCCGGGGATGTGGAGGGCAGAGCTTTCCAAGGAAATGAGAAGCGTTTACCGTTCCTGGCTGCTGAGCAAACGAGCGGGTGACTCATCAGCCTCTGCCACATGCTGCTTTTACCATTGGGCTGTTGGAGTTCCAGACAACGCGGCTTTTATCAGCCAAAAAGGGAAATGAGCTCATTACTCTGGGTAAATCCAGAGCAATTCATTTGTAGACTGAGGACTTAAAGCTGTGTGATGGTGATCACTTCGGAGACAGTCGCATTCCCTCGGTGTCCCTTCTCCCCTCTGGTTTAAGAACATCCCGATGACCAAGGTCTTTTGGCTTTTCCAGTTTAATCAGAACTGTGGCATCTTTTTGATGGACAATCCCTGTTCCCTGCTTGTCCCTGTCCTAGTGATGGTACAGCACAGATGAGCCCCAAGAAAGAAAAGCCAATTTAGTCCCCTTTCCTCAGGGCCCCCGTGATGCTGCACCAGGCTCGGCTCACACGGGACTTTGCACCATCTGATCTCCTGCGCAGAGGATCGCAGGATGTCGTGACATGGGATCATGATGGTGCTCCTGAACAGCAGCTTTATGTGCTGGGCTTGGAGCTTGTGACTCCAGCAGGAAACGCCAGAGCTGGGAGCAAGATGTGTAGGTGAGAAACCACTGAAAGGTCAAACAGGAACTCGGAGATGTCACTGAAATGTCAGTGTTTTATGGACTGTGCGGAGGTTTTTGCAGAGCAAGGTGTGGGTGTCCTGCCTTCGGTCCTTCCCACCACACGTGTCTCCCAGAGGGAATTAGAGCAGGAAACCCCAAAGTACAAAGTGTATCCCTTCTGAAGTGTGTGCTTCTGTGCTCGCTCCCAGCACAGCCAAAGGCCGCGTTATCCCGGACGGAGGACAGAAACGGGAGCGCGACTGGGCTCCGCTTTCCTCCTCCCGTTCCCGTCTCCGTTCCCGGGCCGTGATGCGGGGGCGCGGCCGGCAGAGGAGACGCCACGGGGCAGAGTCGCACCCAGCCAGCCCCGGCCCCGGTTCTGGCCCCGGTTCTGGCCCCGGCCACGGCCCCGGGCCCGGCCACGGCCCGTCCGGGCCGGGGCCGTGACCGGGGCCAGAACCGGGGCCAAGACCGGGGCCAGAACTGGGGCCAAGACCGGGACCGGGATCGCGACCGCGACCGGCAGGGGGCGCAACCACCCTGCAGTGACGCGCGTCTCCCTCCGCCTCTCATTGGCTGTCTCTCCGCCCGGCCAGCCCGGCCCCGCCCCCTTAGCCGGCGCTGATTGGCGGAGCGGCGGCAGTTCCCGCCCCCGGGGCAGCCCCGCCCCCGCCCGTGCGGCGCGGCCNCTCTGTGAGGAATCTGCAAAGGCTGAACTGCTGCATCTTTCCGGTTCATGGGAAACCCCTTGCTGCCCAGCTCCAGGAGGACTCTGCTCTCCTGCTCCACCGTGGGATCACTGCAGAGAGTCATGAGGCAAAAGCCACAGCTCCTGAGTAACCCCTTGTCGAGTGCCAGGGCTGAGACTCAGCCAGCACCGGCACGGGCAGAGATGAGGAGGAAGGAGAAGGAGGAAGAACAGGAGAAGGTGCGGATTTGCTCCCCCGGGGATGTGGAGGGCAGAGCTTTCCAAGGAAATGAGAAGCGTTTACCGTTCCTGGCTGCTGAGCAAACGAGCGGGTGACTCATCAGCCTCTGCCACATGCTGCTTTTACCATTGGGCTGTTGGAGTTCCAGACAACGCGGCTTTTATCAGCCAAAAAGGGAAATGAGCTCATTACTCTGGGTAAATCCAGAGCAATTCATTTGTAGACTGAGGACTTAAAGCTGTGTGATGGTGATCACTTCGGAGACAGTCGCATTCCCTCGGTGTCCCTTCTCCCCTCTGGTTTAAGAACATCCCGATGACCAAGGTCTTTTGGCTTTTCCAGTTTAATCAGAACTGTGGCATCTTTTTGATGGACAATCCCTGTTCCCTGCTTGTCCCTGTCCTAGTGATGGTACAGCACAGATGAGCCCCAAGAAAGAAAAGCCAATTTAGTCCCCTTTCCTCAGGGCCCCCGTGATGCTGCACCAGGCTCGGCTCACACGGGACTTTGCACCATCTGATCTCCTGCGCAGAGGATCGCAGGATGTCGTGACATGGGATCATGATGGTGCTCCTGAACAGCAGCTTTATGTGCTGGGCTTGGAGCTTGTGACTCCAGCAGGAAACGCCAGAGCTGGGAGCAAGATGTGTAGGTGAGAAACCACTGAAAGGTCAAACAGGAACTCGGAGATGTCACTGAAATGTCAGTGTTTTATGGACTGTGCGGAGGTTTTTGCAGAGCAAGGTGTGGGTGTCCTGCCTTCGGTCCTTCCCACCACACGTGTCTCCCAGAGGGAATTAGAGCAGGAAACCCCAAAGTACAACGTGTATCCCTTCTGAAGTGTGTGCTTCTGTGCTCGCTCCCAGCACAGCCAAAGGCCGCGTTATCCCGGACGGAGGACAGAAACGGGAGCGCGACTGGGCTCCGCTTTCCTCCTCCCGTTCCCGTCTCCGTTCCCGGGCCGTGATGCGGGGGCGCGGCCGGCAGAGGAGACGCCACGGGGCAGAGTCGCACCCAGCCAGCCCCGGCCCCGGTTCTGGCCCCGGTTCTGGCCCCGGCCACGGCCCCGGGCCCGGCCACGGCCCGTCCGGGCCGGGGCCGTGACCGGGGCCAGAACCGGGGCCAAGACCGNGGGGCGGCAGCGGCGGCGCCCGACGAGGCGCTGCGGTACCTGCACTCGGCCGAGCTGGGCGAGGCGCTGCGGGAACTGGCGGAGGCGGCCCCGCCGGGCCTGGCGCGGCTCTTCAGCATCGGGCAGTCGGTGGAGAAGCGGCCGCTGTGGGTGCTGCGGCTGACGGCCGGGCTGGGCCCCGAGCGGCCCGGGGAGCCGGCGGGCGGGGCGGCGCTGCCGGGGCGGCCGCAGGTGAAGCTGGTGGGGAACATGCACGGGGACGAGCCGCTGGCGCGGCCGCTGCTGCTGCGCCTGGCCCGGGAGCTGCTGCGGGGCTGGGCCGCCGGCGACCCGCGCATCGTCCGCCTGCTCAACAGCACCGACCTGTTCCTGCTGCCCAGCCTCAACCCCGACGGCTTCGAGCGCGCCCGCGAGGGCGACTGCGGCGGCGGCTCCGGGGCCGGCAGGGAGAACAGCCGCGGCCGCGACCTCAACCGCAGCTTCCCCGACCAGTTCGGGGCCGCCCAGCCCGACCTGGAGCCCGTGCCCGAGGTGCGCGCGCTCATCGACTGGATGAGCCGCAACAAGTGAGTGCAGCGCGGTCCGCCCTGCCCGGCGCCGGGTCGGTCCTTCCAGTCCGTCCCGGGGGAAGGAAAAGCCCGTTCCCCACCTGCTTTTCCCCAGCCTGCCGCTCTGCCTGGGCCCTCATCGCAGCCGGGACCGTCCCGCACTGGGCTGGCACTGGGGACAGCCTTTGGTGGCCCCAGTTCCTGTGTCCCCGCCAAGGAGCCGCAGTAGCCCCGCAGAGCACGGCCTGTGCCCTGCACATGCCCAGGTGTCCCCGTCCTCCTGGAGGCCGTGGCTGGAAACTTCGCTCCCACTTCTCCATGAGCTGTGCGATGCTCCAGGTGCTCGGGGTTAGACGTGAACTAGACGTGTGACCGTGTTAACAGTTGTGTCGAACGGGGCTTTCCCCATCTTCGTGTTTCATGGGAAATGCCCTGGATTTGGCAATAATGCCCTGGGCAGCAGCGTTTCTGGGTACAGGCCCTGCTCCTGCAGTCCTCTCCCCTGCCTGTCCTGTTGAAGCACACAGAGCTGAGCCTTGAGTGCCCTCACTGAGCTGTTTGGCTCTCCCCTTCCAAGGGCAGAGCAGTGGGAGAATGCTGAGCCTGCAGTGGGGCAGCCCAGCAGGGGAGATGATGACCCAGCTCTGGTTTGGGGGTCTGGGGCAGCCCTGGAAAGCACAACATCCAGGGTGGCTCTTAATTTGCCATGTATTTTTCTTTGGAGAACAGTGGAAGGTCCAAACCACAAAGGTCAGTGCAACCAGCTGTGGGAAGTTGTGCAGACAGAGCAGGAATGCAAAGTGTGATGGGATACCAGCAATGCACTTAAACTCTGGCCCTCTCTCCAAACCAGGGGTAGAGAGAGGGGGAGAGGGGGTGGCTGGTGGCCACAGAGTGCTGTTGGTTGACTCCCACCAACAGACACAACGTTCATCATCGTGTAATGTTTGCCCTAATTAAATCTTACTGGATTTACTAACTATTCCTATGTGTTGGGTTGAACTGGCAAAATGCCAACTGCCCAACACAGAGAGAGAATCCCACCCCCACCAAGGGAAGAGGAGAGAGGGGAGGATTCTTTCTGTGTTGGGCAGAGACAACTAAATTAAAATTGGGAGGATGGCAGTGCTCATGGGGATGCTGTTCCAGAGGAATTTCATGCACGTCACCAGAGTTGCTTGTCCAGAGGATCCTTTAGGAAAGCTCTGGTGCAACATTTACAACTCAAATCCCACCCCCAGATTTGGTTCAACTCAAAATTACTTACTAGGAAAACTCATGTACGTTCTTGATATTGTTTTGAAAACACCTTGAGCTTTTCATCTGATTTTTCTCTGTGAGTGTTTGAGGTGGGGTTTGCTGTCAGCCAGGGTGAAACAGGAAGAACATGGGGCTTTGTGCATCCCTCTGCCTGGCAGCACCAGTTCATACTGGTGTGATTGTTAGGCTAACATAACTGCTGATAGAAAAATGAATGGGTAAACAGAACTGTTTGATTAAAAACGGAGATAAAGGGTGTAATGCAATTCACGAGCACTATTTTAAGCAAAGGGAAGGTATCGGTCACGTTACCTCTGCCTGGAAACCAAATCCCATTGGAACAAATGCATGGGAGAGCTCTTTGTCCCACAGTGCTGGGGTTGGTGGGAAGAGCAAGGGCAGAGGCAGTTTCCTTTTGGATTCTTTGAAATGCTTTTTCTGCCTGTGATCAAACTGCAGGGTGATACAGGGCATGCCCTGCTACATTTTTTGACTTGGCATTTTACCAGCTCTGTCTCACCTCCAGATTTGCTTTGTGTGAGTTGGTTCTGTTGGACATCCCCAGGTGCTGCTGAGAGCTTGACAAAGGGCCATGTACATCGGTTTGTGTGCAGGGCACTGCTTGTCTGCCACAAAGTTTGAGTGATGGCTGGCTCTTGGGGCTGCAGCAAGAAACTTGTTCCATCTCCAGTAATGCCAGATGTCAGTTTGGGGAGCTGATCAACCAGTCCTGAGAGTTGGTGATTGCAAAAACCTGCAGATTTCCCCACTTGGCTGCTGCTCAGACCCTGTGACAATCGTGCTGGCTGTGCTGGAGGCTGGGACAGTCTCCCAGGATGGTGTGTGGTGTCCAGCAGAAGCAGACTTGGTGCTGAAGGAGTGCCTGTCTGTAACATAACCTTGTGTAGCTGCAGCTCCACAGGAAGGCTGATGGAGCAGGGTCCACTTCCAAGGTGTTGTCACTGCTGGGCGGCTCATCCACTGAGTGCATTTTGCCTCATTGATCCCAAGCAGAGTTTGGAGGCTCCTGAGAGCACATTTGGGTGGGAAAGCAGCAGAATAACTGGTTGCATGACTGTAGTCAGCTTCCTGTTGGAATTGCTCCAGTGTGACCTTCTCTCCTTTTCCTTCCCACTCCAGGTTCCTGCTCTCTGGCAATCTCCATGGGGGCTCCGTGGTGGCAAGCTATCCCTACGACGACTCTGCCACGCACAGGCCCACAGGGCTCTACAGCAGATCAGCTGATGATGAAGTCTTCAGATATTTGGCAAAAGCTTATGCATCCCATCACCCCATAATGAGAACTGGCAGACCCAACTGCCCTGGCGAGGAGGGGGAGACCTTCCAAGATGGAATCACAAATGGTGCCCAGTGGTACGACGTAGAAGGTGAGCTGTGCTGGCTGCTGGCTCTCCTAGCACAGTGTCTTCTAGAAATAGTTTCTAAGAACTGACATCCAAACCAGTGGTGATTATGACAGAGGAAAGGATGGTGGCTGAAGGGATATTTTTAGCTTTGAATGCGTTCTAGCAGCTTGAAATGGAGAGGTGGCTTTATGGGCACACCAGAAAGTGCCTGATGAGTCACAGCTTGGGAGATGTTTGGAGGGAGCTCCAGCAAGCTGGAGGATACTTCCTGACCCTCTTAGGTGGTGGAGAGTTGTCCTGCATGTGGGAGGCTTCATTTGCCAAATGAACTCTCATTAGGTCTCTTGATGGTTGCTGAATTTGGATACAGGAAAGAAGACACTGTTTTAGATGGTATTAAGCCAATGCCAGTGTACTGTGAGGTTTTTTAGCATCTGAACCTTTGATTTTGTGATTACAGAATAGCCTGCTGTAAAACTGTGTGAAATTGAGACAGGTGATCTGAGCTAACCAAGGTGCTCTTGCTGGAAGTGGGGTTGGCAGCTTTTCCATGGGCTGCTCTGCTCTTAGACTTGTGTGGAGGGTGACAGTCTGGCACAGCCTGTTCTCATCCACTGCTGTGGGGGCTCTGGAGGGGATCTGAAGTTCAGTCTGCTGGAGCCTCTAGGAGAGCTCCTGATCCCTCTGTTGGGGAGTGATCTGAGTCACTGGGAAGTGACTGGAACAGGAGAAAATCACCTCCTGGTGCCAGCACTCTGCCTGTGTGGAGGTGGCTGGGCTGCTCTCTGTGTGTTTGTTTTGCTGAACATGGGATTTAAATAATTTATGTGATAAGATGCAAAAGGCTCTGTGGGCTGGGGGGGAAGAGAAATCTTGGCTGTGTTGTTGGAAGAAGTTACCCCATTGCTGTGGCCCCTCCGTGGATCTGGTACATCAGCCTGACCAGGCAGGGCAGGAACTCCTGTGGTGAGGACACAACAAAAACGTGGCAGAAATGATCCCAAGGAGCTGGGTTGCTTTGCTGGACCTGCACTGCTCTGCTTTCCCTCATGCCTGGGGCTGAGGGATGATGGCAGGAGTGCTGAGCAAGCAGCACTAGGCAGTGTTGTTTATCCCTCAGAGCTTACAGCTTAACGACTTCTAGTAAGACAGGGTCTGAAACATGGGCTTTGGAGCAGAGTGTTAACCCTTCATCCAGCTTGCTTGGGAGGTAAGGAGAAGGATCCATTACTGGGCCTGAACATGTCACCTCTGTGCTGGAAGATTTTTAGCAGTGGCTGAATCATTCCCCAGGATTTCACTGATCAAATAAGATGTTGTGTTCAAACAAGATGCAGTTTGATCTCTTTCCCCACTGCCTGTCTCCTTCCCTCCACCCTGCTGAGCGCACCAGCCCTGGTGTTTGCTGGCTCAAGGTTCACTCTGCTGCTGTGAGAAGTGCAGCAGGAGGAAGGTTTGTGTAACCTGGTGACTTGGCTGGTGAGGGAACAGGATATCCTGGATGGTCTGTGCCGCCTTGTCTGGTGGCTTTTGTTCCTGGCAAACACCTCAGTGGGGAGGTTTGTTAACTGCAGCTCGGGGCTTTTCTGCCCTGCTGGTGACATGGGATGGGTGTGCTCTGAAGGGAAAGTGATTCCAGAGCTCTGGGCCTGTGTTCCTCTGCCCTCAGTGAGTGGCATTTCTCGCTGCAGGGTTGGTTTCTCCATCCTCCTGCCAGGCAGTGAGGCAGCTGGTGAGAGGCTGTGGCGCTGCTGTGTGAGCCTGCCAGGCTGCCCTTGCCCTGCCACAGAGAGCAGAGGTTTCACCTACTTTCTTTTCACAAGAAGTGGGAAGGTGTGAACGGCAGAGCAGTGTGCTCTGTGCTGCCATCACTGTGGTTCACAGCATGTGCCACAGCCTTCAGCATCTGCAGAGTGAACCCTTTCACTGTGACAGTCACACTCTCAGGCTCAGCGCTGTGGGCGACTCATGGGCAGAGATTGCAGGGAGGATGCACCGACACGGGCTGGAACAGTGCTGAGGTTGCACACAGGATCCACTGGCCATCTGGGTGGTCTCTCCCTAAGCAGTAATTTCCATCTTGTTGCTACCAAAGAAGCCCCTGTGGAGGGTGACAGAAGCCCTTGGAGCAGCTCCCCAGCCAAGGAGTTCATGAGAAGTGTAACCCAGGGGAGGGCACGGATGAACTGCCATGCCACAGGCCAGCACACGTGTACCTTGATGTTGTATGAAGATCCTGCATCCCTTTGGGGTTGTTGGTTTTAACATTTATTTTTAGTAGTGGATGAAGAGCAGGCAAAGGGAAGTCAGTTGTAAGTGGTGTGGCAGAAGGAGCAAAACCACCACCGTGGCTGTTTTGAGTCATCCGAGTTGCTCAGCTCTGTGCCAAGGACTGCAGAGCCCCTGGTACTTGGACCAGGAGACCTTTCCCAGTGATTGCAGAATTCAAATGTGCAGTGAAATGAGGATGGGGAAATCCCAGTCCCTGCAGGAGCTCCCTGGGCTGAGCTCTGGAGAAGGATCAGCAGAGGACATGGTTCTGTGAACAGTGCAGGGCACGTGCTCGTGGCCTCAGATCAGGTTGTGCCAGGAGAGACTCCTGCAGGCTCCAAGTGAACTAAAGCCAGGAAAAACAAGAAATGAGAACATTGTGTCTCAACAGGTGGAAATTTTCCTGCCACATTTTATCAAACATGCTGGAGAGCAAAGTGCCACAGGTTTCATTGTCCCAGAGTTACCAGTTCAGGATTATGCTGGTGCCAGTGCCCATTAATTTTCATCTGAGTTTGCAAACAGCCTCTTACGTGTGTCAAATTGAGGTGGCAAGTCCAAACCAGGGGAGTAATTGCTAAGGTCAAGTGTGCACAGGGAAAGATGGATCTCTGCCAAGCAGCTGAATTGGGCTCCTGCATTCCAGCTGCTGTTGATAAGTGTGTCTGTGACTGGGATGCTTTTTAGAGACAACCTCTGCTGTGCATGCTCTTTCTCTTCCTTCCTTTTTAACCTTTGCAGGGTTTAGTGACCAAGTGGCTGGTTCAGATCAAGTACAGGCTGCAGGGCTTTGCTGCTCTGGGCTGTGCTGCAGCTGCTGCAGTTGGAGGCTAAGCCCGCACCTCCTCTGAGTTTAAATGATTGCAGACTAATGGACCAGAACATTCCTCCTGGTGCTGCTGCTGGTGCTCCCCTGGTCTCCTGCTGTGAGACGATCCGTGCTGTCCACAGAGTCAGCAACTTGTGCCACAGATTGAATCACTTCTCCAGCTCGCTTGGTGCCATCTGCTCTCTCTGCAGAGCAGACATGACCTGCCTCTCTGCTATAACTTAGCTGCAGGTCTCTTATCTCCTGATGTCAGCTCCAGTGAGAGCTGGAATTAGTTTTCTGCATAGTGTGGTTTGAAAATAGAGTCCTTCTTGGCTGGCCTGGAAGGCTTCTCCTGGCACGTGGAGTATTTATGGTGTCTGGATCCCTGGGCTTGCCTCTGGAGAGCTGCATTCTCCTGGGGTGAGCCTGGCAGGGAGCAGAGCAGGCCTGCATGTCAGGGGGAGCTCTGCAGGGCTTGTGCTGCAGGGTGTGGGATCCTGCCTGAACACAGCTCTGATGCTCAGGGAGTGGGACAGAGCAGAGAGAGGTTTGTTCTGAGTGTTTTGGGAGCTGCTGCCAGCCAGGGCCTGACTGGCCATGGCAGCAAGCTGCTCATTTTCCCTTTTCTTTCCTCACTGGTAAAGGGAGAATGGTGCTTCATGGGTGGACTGAAACTTCTTGCAGTGTGAGTTAAAAGACCCTCTGTGATTAAAAATGCCGAAATAAATCCAACAGCTTATCCCAGGTGTTACTGAAACAGTAGAAGCACTGTCCTCTAGTCTGACAGTTGTCAGCCTGGAGTGTGTTTGTTCTGCTCTGCTCCTGGCCTGGGACAGGTCTCTTTGCCCCTCCAGATCTCTGCATTGCCAGGGGGGCTGTGCAGATGGTATGTGGGAAAATACGTAGTTCCACATGCTGTAAAAATAACTGTCCTGCTCTGCAACAGAGCCATGTGAAGGCCAAATATGTGCAATGGATACAATCCAAATTTTCAAGAATGCTGTGGACTACTTTCTCCAAGAGGCAGTTTCACCAAAACTGATGTTGCAAGCTCTAATTTAGTCCGTTGCTGCTCTATTATGGGTGAGCATCTGTCCTAAATTTGCTTGAATGGCAGCTGAAGCACTAAATATGTTTCATAATGGCTCTGCTTTACGTATGGATGTTTTCAAATGCATTAGCATCCTGCCGTGAGCAGATGGTTATGGGCTGGCAAATTGTTTCCCTGGTGTGGTGTTTACTGGTGAGAAAGGAGCTGCTGTGCTTTGCTGTTCTCAGCCTGGTGATGGGAGCTGAATACAACTGAGGGTGGGTCAGATTCACAGACCTTGTTTTTCTAACCCCTTGAACGGAGTTTGAGAGTTATAAAGTCCTCAACCACTTTCTGGCCCCTTGTGGTGGACAGAAAAGTTTCTTTCCTGTTTTGATGTCAGCCCGTGCACGAGCTGCAGTGCTCTCCTTCTGGCTGCGAGTGACATTGGATTTGTTACCATAAAAGCTTCCTGTTCCCTTGGCAGCAAAGTCCCAGGAGAACCAAGAGGAACTGGGGCATCTTTGTTGTGGTACCATCCTGCACATCCTCCCAGGGGTCTGTCCTAAATCCTACTTTGTGCTGTCAGTTTATCCCTGCTCTACTGGACTGCAGTGGGGCTGTTGCATTCAGAGCAGTGGGCCCTGACTTTGGGCCACCACGTTTGCTGTCAGCCTCCTGTGCTTGGCAAAGTGCTGCTGATGGCTTTCTGTGCATTAACACAGGCTCTGCCAGTGCCAGGCAGTGCATTGGCACTGGGATATTGATCCTTCTGGTGAATTGATTAACCAGCACCGTGGAGGATCCCTCACTTGTGAAGGGGCTTGGGAATAATGAGGAAACTGCTCAGACAAAGCAAGTGAGGGTACTGGCCAAGCAAAGGATGGGAGTCCAGAGTGCATCTCCTACAGACCTGCCTGCTGGGGTTCTGCAGGACACCTGCCACAGCTTTCTGCTTTCCTCCTCCTCCACCCTGTGGTGGGAGGTCTGTGCATTGCTCCTGGGACAAGTCTTTGTCTCCCTTTCTCAGGTGGGATGCAGGATTACAACTACGTGTGGGCCAACTGCTTTGAGATCACGTTGGAGCTGTCCTGCTGCAAGTACCCTCCAGCCTCAGAGCTTCAGAAGGAGTGGGAGAACAACAGGGAGTCTCTCCTTACTTTCATTGAGAAGGTACTCTGGGCATGGGGGTGGCAGCTCTGTGTCTGTGATGGGCTGGGAGCTCTGTGTTCCAGGGGTTTTGTGGCTGTGTCTGCTGCATGAGGTGACACAACTGCAGCAGCTTCTGTGTCTCTGTGGTTCTGCCACAGCTCCCACATCCCCCACAACAGCAGAGCTGCTGGGAGGGGCCTGGTGGGCAGCAGTATTAGAGGGACCCATTGGTGGAGATCTCACTGAGTCATGCAGAGTACCTGCTTGGCCTCAGTGCCACAGATCTCCAGCAATGTTCTAAAGCACCAACAGTGCACAGTTCTCTGCCAGGCTGTCTCCAGATGCCATGGATGAGTTGAGTAGGTAAAAGCTTAGGCTGAGAAGGGAGGCAGCTGTATTTGGCCTCCAGCCCTGCTATGTTCATATTGTTGTGTGCCTGTCCCACTGAATTAGAGAATCTGTTAAGAAGGATCAGTTCTGAGACCCTGCTGCCTTCCCAGAACATGCTGGAATTCCTGTCCTTGCCATCTGGATAAGAACTGTGTGAACTGGCCCTTGGGTGTCTTTGCCTGGCAGCTGTCGCACTCTGCTGCGTTTGGGGGAGGATGAGGGGGTATTTCCAGCTGAGGACAAGGTTCCCCTGATGTTGCCTGCCCTCAGCCAGGCCCTTGCATTGTCTCCTCAGGTCCACATTGGTGTGAAAGGCTTTGTCAAGGATGCAGTCACTGGGGTTGGCCTGGAGAATGCGACCATTGCTGTTGCCGGTATCGCTCATAACATCACAGCGGGCAAATTTGGGGATTACCACCGACTGCTTGTGCCTGGGACCTACAACGTGACCGCAGCTGTCGTGGGGTAAAGACTCTGTGGCAGTCTGTGCCACCCTGCCAACTGCTCCTGTTCCTTCACTTGAGTTCCTCCCCCAAAGCACCTTGTGTGTTTAAGGGGCTTGGCTGTAAAGGGCTCCAGCTCAGAGCTGCAGCTGTGTTTGCTCACCCTGTGCCTCCTGCAGTGGGGCTGTTGAATGCCCTGAGTTTCTGTCACCTTTGTTTGACTGCTTGTGTCAAACTGTGCCTTTTGTGCAAAGGGAGAAGGTGGAGCAGGGTCACCCCAGAAGGAGTTTGTGTTGTCCCAAGGTGTGAATGAGTAACTTGCCTCTGGCTACCTCTGTGATACACCTGAGGCTTCTTTCCTGGTGATCCTGTAAGCAGGAACTCGTGCCTCTGGCACAGCAGGGACAGCAGCAGAGCTGGGTTCAGTGGCAGTGGGAGGAGTCCCATCAGCTTGTTCCCTGGTGAATCTCTTGCATAGTCATTGGTAACCTGGTGTGTTCAGGCTGGGAGGAGGAGGCTGGTGCGGTGCAGGGACTGCAGGGCAGGGTTTTGCCTCTGTTCTGCAGAGCCCCTTGCTTAAGCCAGTTGTTTTTTTTCACAGTTACACACCCGAGACCAAAGAGAACATCGAGGTGAAGGAGGGAGATGCAACAGAAGTGAATTTCTCCTTGCAGCCAACTGTGATGCCACCAGCTGTCACTGCCACACAGTTCACGGCAGCACCGGCCCCTGTCACTGCCCTCACCCCCACCCCTGTGGAGGCAGAGGCCCCAAACCCACCCTCCATCCATGAGCCCATCCAGCCCGTGGACTTCCGGCACCATCACTTCTCGGACATGGAGATCTTCCTGCGCCGTTATGCCAACGAGTACCCCAACATCACACGGCTCTACTCCGTGGGCAAGTCCGTGGAGCTGCGGGAGCTCTACGTGATGGAGATCTCAGACAACCCTGGTGTCCACGAAGCAGGTGATGTGGGAAGTCCTTTTTAGCCAGGTACAAATGCAAGGACAGACCCTTTGCAGAGCAGAAAGGAGTGTAGAGCTGGCACCTGTCCTGAGAGACTGAGCTGCTCCTTGTGTCTCCTGTGTAAAAAGTCCAAGTGCAGTGGGTGGCACTTGTGTGTTAAAGAGCATCACTGGGGACATCTGTGCTGGTCATGGAGCTCTGGGGACAGAAGGAGCAAAGGGCTCCCCTGAGACATTGTTCTTTTTGGTGGTGTGGGAGCAGAAGGGTAAACTTGAGGTAAATACCCTCTGGCAAAGCCTGCAAGAACAGTGCTGAACAGGGTGTTGAGGTGTCTCCAAGCTGTAATGTGGTGGTTATAATTGTCTCTTTGGTGTGACCATGTCCCTGCAGGTGAACCAGAGTTCAAGTACATTGGTAACATGCATGGGAATGAAGTTGTTGGGCGAGAACTTCTCCTGAACCTCATTGAGTACCTCTGCAAGAACTTTGGCACAGATCCTGAAGTGACTGACTTGGTCCAGAGCACACGGATCCATATCATGCCATCCATGAACCCTGACGGCTATGAGAGATCACAGGAAGGTATTGCTGTCTGTGCTGAAATATCTATGGGGTTTCTAGCTCTGAGAACAAGCCTTTTGGGTTCATAGTACCTCTGGGAAATCTGGAAGCCGTGCTGGAGCAGATGTGCTCTCCAGACAAGAAGGCTGGGAAGGGACTTGGTGCGTGCTGTGGGATGAGTGGGTGGACACGCGCTGCAGGATGTGGGCTCTGGATGGATGCTGGGAGCTGTTGGAGAAAGCACTGCTGCTTCAGCAGTGCTGTATGCTTCCCCTCTTTGGGTCCCCTTATGGTTTGTGTCTAATCCAGGGCTTATTTTAAAAAAACACATTTCTTTGACACAGTTCTTGCTTGCAGAGCTTTGGTCTATTCTCTTAATAAATGCAGTGTGGCAGCCAGGCTGTCTGCAGAGCACTTGTCCAAGGATAACACAGATTTTTATCATGAGGTTGAAATTGGCAAAAACATCCTTCAGGGAAGTCTTAAAACCACATGGCTCTTGCAGATTGGCAGAACAAAGTCTGTCCAGAATCACTCTCTGGAAGCAGAGCTCTGCTTGGGTTTAACAAAGAACTTGTCCAGCTGGTTTGAGAAGGTGAGATCTGAGGTTTCTGCGGTCGCGACATCCGGCTGCAGAAATTCAAAAACTGTTCATGGTTCGGTGCCTTTCTGCTGGCTGAGGCCTGAGCAGCACCGAGAGCTGAGCAAACACCCACTGGAAGGGCCCCTGGCACTGCTGTGCAGGGCAGGTCTCTCCCTGGAGGGGAGTGTAGGTGCCCCTGTCTCTGTGCAGGGAGCACTCTGCTGTCTTCCATTAAGCTCTGTAGAAAGAGGAAGAAGCCTCTGTGCTGCAGTGCAAACTTCACAGGGCATGAGCTTGAATTTGTATTTGATTTTCAGGAGACAAAGGAGGTACCGTTGGCAGAAACAACAGCAACAACTACGACCTGAACCGGAACTTCCCAGATCAGTTTGTCAACGTGACAGACCCTCCACAGCCAGAAACTCGTGCTGTCATGGCCTGGCTGAAGGCTTACCCCTTTGTGCTCTCAGCAAACCTGCACGGAGGTACCACCACCAAACCGAGCTCCTTCCTCTGGGGTGGGAGTCAGCAGGGATGTCTCCACAGTGTTCTGAGTGTGCCCTGAGGAACTCTCCTGCTGCAAGATGGAGCAGCAGCTGGAAACATGGGGTGAAAGACCATGTCCCCAAACGTGTTTGTAGGGAGCTGAAGAGGCTGCTGGGAAGATCCCAACCACTTCTTTGAAGGGAGCACAAGGGGATGGTCGTGGCAGATGGGGATGGACTCTCTTGTCAGCACTTGCTCAGCAGCTGGTCTGGGAATGGGATGCAGAGCTGTGGCTGTTAAAGGCTTCAGTGTTTATAAAGTGAATGCAATCTAGAGGGTTTCCTGCCTTGAATGGCATGGTGGAACTATGAAATTTGCTGTAATTTGATTATCTTTTGGAATGAGCTAAATTAATTCTCCATGTATTACAGCTTATTCCCTAGACACTTTGTCTGCTGGCTTGTAGCTGTGGTAACTTGCAGGTGGTTGCTTTGTGCCAGCAAGGTTCATTTGTAGTGCAGAAGTGCTGTGTGTGGAAATGAGGGGGCTGGCAAGTCTCCAGCAGTGGTGGTGTGTGGGGTTTCATGGTGCTGTTCGTGCAGCTTCTTTAGGGAACAAACTCTTCAGCAACAAACTCCAGAAGGCTGAAAAACTGCATCATTTGGGTCAAAAGCATCATGCATGTTCTAGGGATTTTTTCCCCTTGCTTTCAGTTCCCTATGAAAGCAATTATTATGTGGTTGTGCTCAGTACAACCTTTGTGTAGGAGCCAAAGCTTTGATGTGTCATGGCTTTGGTTCACCTTCCCAGCTACGTGGCGTGTTATCTCTTCCTGTGCTTCTGTTGTCGCATCTGGGCTTAATGCTTTGTTTAATGCCAAGTCTTGAGAGGCAGGAGACTTGGCACTTGCTGGAGAAAAGTTTCCCTTATTATGCTGAGGGGTGACTGGGGAAGCATGTAGGTCTGAGCTCAAGCTTGCTTTGCCTGCAGGTTCTCTGGTGGTTAATTACCCCTTTGATGATGATGAGCAGGGCATAGCCGTGTACAGCAGGTCCCCGGACGACGCCGTGTTCCGCACGCTGGCACTTGCCTACTCCAAGGTAAGGCTCTGGCAGAAAAATGGGCACATCCTGCTGGGTGGGCTCCAGGGAACCCCTGAGTGGCTGGTAAAGGTGGGCACAGGGACACTGGAGTTGCAGGCACAGCAGAAGGGGACTCTGGTTCCATGAGTGGTGTCCAGCACACCCCACCTGCAGACGCTGAGGGAGCACAGCTCTGTGTACAGGGACCAGCACAGTGGAGGGTGTTGGAAAATGCTGTGAAGTGGCTGGGAGGAGAGCAAGGATATCTCTGGGCTGTGTTTAGATGTGGGTGCAGTTGGTGCTGCAGCCGTACAAACACACCTTTACATGAACGTCTGTTTGGTAATGCCAAGCCTGTGACTAATGGTAGAACAAAAGTGCCAGTGGCTCTGGAGGGCAGACTCACCTTCACGTGTTGCATCTTGTTTTACAGGAAAATGCACAGATGTATCAGGGAAGGCCTTGTAAGGATATGTACCCCACTGAGTACTTCCCACATGGCATCACTAATGGGGCTCAGTGGTACAATGTTCCAGGTAAAGTACACCTTAAATCTGTTTGGCTCCAAGTTAATGCATGTGCAGCTTAAATAATTTAGTCTGATCAGTCAGGAGCTCTGCATTGGTCAGCCCAGATTAATGGGACTCAGGTTTCTTTTATAACCTCTTAAATAATGTACCCAGATAAAGTTATTCCTGGGGGGAGGAATTTATAGTAGAGTTTTCCTGGCTATTAGCAAAATGGTTTCATAAAATTTTACAGCACTTTATTAGCATGAAAGGTATTTACAAGAAGGATTATTTGCCTGCTCTTTTAGCATCCCTTTGAAGCTTGAATCCTGCCCTGCATAAAAGCCTCCTCCTTTCAACTTTGTGCTTCCTCTTTCTGTACAATCTGATATTTTTTTTGAGCTGTGGCACTTCAGAAGACCTTGTCAAAACTCTTTTACATTCCTTTTGTAGGTGGGATGCAAGACTGGAATTACTTGCATACAAACTGCTTTGAAGTGACCATTGAGCTGGGCTGTGTGAAATACCCAAAGGCTGAGGAGCTGCCCAGGTACTGGGCCCAGAACCGCCGCTCGCTGCTGCAGTTCATGAAGCAGGTGAGAGACCCCTGGGCCATGGTGTGAGCTGCCTCTGGCCTTTGCTTTAGTCATGCCTCAGTGAGCAGGCTGATCTGGGGGCTGAAGCAAGTGCTGCTGCCTGGCCAGATTGGGACCCTGCTCCACAGAAATGATCTCCATTAAAATCTGTCACAACTCCTTCTCTCCCCTCCTTCTCAACATACCAAAAATCTATATGGAAATAGCAGCCAGGTGATGCAGGTGCGGGCTTTTTAGGTACCACTACCTTGATTTTCCTTAGGCTGGAATGGTCCTTACGTGCTGTTCTTACCTAACTTGGGGCTGCTGCACACCTGGGGCGTGCAAACAAAGGTGTGGAGCACAGACTGCCATGCTGGCACCCTCGGCCAAACAATTGCTCATTGTACTCATCAGGTGATCTTTGCCCAGCTACTGACCAGTCTAACCTGAACCCTTTTGGAACATCTTGCTCCCCTGGGAATGCTGGAAGTGCTGGGCTGGGAGGTGTTGGGATCTGGGTGTCAGTGAGGGGCAGGAGGCAGAGCCAGGGCTGTGTCTCAGCAGGACTGGGGTCTGTGCACAGGTTCACCGCGGTGTCTGGGGCTTTGTGCTGGATGCTGTGGACAGAAGGGGCATTTTCAATGCCACCATCAGTGTGGCCACCATCAACCACCCTGTGACCACCTACAACGACGGAGACTACTGGCGGCTGCTGGTGCCGGGAGCGTACGTGATCACGGCGTCTGCGCGAGGGTGAGCAGGAGCGGCTGCGCCACTGACTCTGCTGAGGAGTACTCCCCTCTGCTCTGGGAATGGGCATTTCTCCTGCCCTCTGGCCTGAGCTGAGGCAGCAGTGTGAGGCTACCCTGATGTCAGACACTGTTCACCTGGCTCCGGTGTACAGTCCAAATCTTCCCTTGTTTGGAGATGATCTGGGGAAAGAGTTGACAACTCAGTGTCCTTAGGGGAAATTCTCTTCCAGGCAGCTGCCCACAGAAATTACTTCATTCCAACTGCTGCCAAAAATGTGTTAAAACAGCCTGACTTGTTGTCTTGCCAGTCTGCCACGTAAGCCTGCAACACCTGAGCCAAAAGCAGCTCAACGCCATGTTGGGCTGTTCGCTGTCCTCCTGCCATTCCCCTCTCCCTTTGAACTTGCTCCTCATTTCTATGGTTCTCACTTTGGGCTGGGGAACAGTAGCAGTCCCATGGGAGTGTGGTCAGGAAGGTGTATGGCTTGTTGTCTGAGGTCTCAAATGCCTGACGTTCCCTTGTACCTTCTCTTCCCTGGGCAGGTATGACCCACTCACTAAGACGGTGCAGGTTGGCAGCGAAGGTGGGGTGCAGGTCAACTTCACTCTTTCACGGACAGACAGCAAAGTGGAGGAGGGGAAGGTGCTGGTCTTGAACACCCCAGACACCACCAACCCCAGCGAGAAGGAGTTTGAGACCCTGATCAAAGATCTCTCTGCTGAGAACGGTCTGGAGCGGCTCCTGCTCACCTCGGCCCGGGACGTGGTTCCGTACCGGTACCGCCCCTACAAGGACCTCTCCGAGTTCCTCCGGGGCCTCAACCTGAACTACCCACACATCACCAATCTCACCAGGTGAGAGCAGCAGCAGTGCTCAGCTCCTCCCTGGGCAGCAGCCTGGGATGGTGTGAAACTGTGAGCCACGAACACAGTGCAGAGATGGGGAGCTCATCCCTCCCCAGGTGTGCCTGGGACTGGCAATTTCCCCAGCTTTGATACCCCAGACTTCTGCAACTATCTCTGTTCCATGTTCTCTATTTCCTCTTTTTTCTAAATCCTTTCTGACATCCACCCTGCTGAAGAGTCCCCAGCAAAAATTATCAGATTTGACTTACAAATCTCAGATGGCCTTTTTTCATTGTCTGCCTCCAGATTTTATTTCAGCAGTGCAAGACAAGTTTGGGTGCTCTTGCCCTGAGCCATGGTCTCTGCCCTCCTGCAGGAGACCAGCTGCTGCCACCCTCTGCTTTCCTTTGTAACCTTACCTTCTGTCAGCTTTAGAAAGCACAAATCCCTTTGTCCCAGGATTGTTGTCACCAGGCACAATGTGCTCATGTGCTGTCTCTGCTGGTGCCAAGGCTGCTTTGCTGATCTGTAGCCTCTATTGTCCCTGCAGTTGCATCAGCCCTGAGTCTGTTCCCTGCTTTCCCTGTATTCAGTTTGGCAGTTAAACAGCATGACTGTAGCAACAGCTCCTGCGTTGCTGGGAACAGACATCTTTTGTCCTCCACACTGGGTGTTTGATAAATTAGTTTGATGTCCAGATGTATCCTGCTTTGAAGGAAAAAAAAACCCAAACAAGCACCGCCATTGGCAGTACAGAGGCACCCTGCAGTTCCACTTTTACTGTGGTCTCGTGGGCTATTATGGAGGTGTGTGGAGCACTGGGTGTTGTGGTACACTCTTACACAGATGCTGCTGTTCAAAGTGATGTTCCTGGTGAATTCTGTTCAGTGCTGCTGCACATCTGCCCTTGTGATGTGGTTGTGTTTCACTTCCCTTTGCAGCCTCCCCAGGAGGCTCCTTTCCACAGTGACATTTCTCCCTGAGGTGGGGCTGGACCTGCAGCTCTGCTCCTGAGCTGACACTTCCATTCCTCATCTCTTGGCAGTTTGGGTCAGAGCGTTGAGTTCCGTCAGATCTGGTCCCTGGAGATCTCCAACAAGCCCAACCAGTCGGAGCCTGAGGAGCCCAAGATCCGCTTTGTCGCTGGTATTCACGGGAATGCTCCTGTTGGGACAGAGCTGCTCCTCACACTGGCGGAATTTCTCTGCATGAATTACAAGAAGAACGCTGCTGTTACAAAGGTGAGGAAGGGACAGGGCAAGGGACCACCTTGGAGCCTCCCAGCTGTATCCTGAGAGGGCAGTGCTCAGTGGGAGGGACTTGCCTTGCTCACACTGGCTTGGTGCTTGTGGTGATCCCCAGTGTAATGGGAGGGCTGCAGTCCATGGAGTGCATGGGAACCTCGTACTGCAGTTCCCAGGCTGAAGTCCAGGGAAATGAGCTGTACAGAGAATGAACCCCACTAATTGCACTCTGTGTGGTGTTTGTCCTGTTGTTCAGCTGATTGACCGAACTCGGATCGTGATTGTGCCTTCCCTGAACCCTGACGGACGTGAGGTCGCCCAGGAGCGAGGCTGCACCTCCAGCACGGGCAGGACCAACGCCCATGGCAGAGACCTGGACACAGACTTCACAAGTAAAGCAGAGCAGTGCTGTGTGGTGGTCCTGCAGGAAAGCAGAGCCCTGATGGAGCTGGGTGGGGTTGTTCTGTCACAGCACCAGCTGTAAAGAGGGCAGTGCTCTGGCCCTGGGGCCTGGCCAGCACAGCTGCTGGGAGGCTTCCAAAGCTTGGATCCCCCTCACAGACAGCACTTTGCACTCCTGTATCTGCAAGAGGAACAGAGCTCTTGAGGAATAGTCCAGAAGTCAGATAACACCTGATACATTTTTACTTTTCATTTAAAATGCTCTCTGTCCATGCTCCCCAGAAAGTCTCATTTTTTCATGCTTTTCTGGTTTCCACGTAACTGTATCCATAGCACTGTATCAGGGCTATGCCCACTCTTCCTGAGGAGGAAGTGTTCTGTTCTCTGCACAAATTTGGCTGGTATCATCCCAAATGCTTTCTTAACAAAATGTCAGTTCTGTGACACTGTTTGTTGTGAGCAGATACACACAAAATACCCTCTGCCACACAAAACAAAATAGAGTGGGGAAACTGGTGTTTCACATTTGTTTAGCTTTGCAGATGAATTCCCCTGTGGGTAGTGTTGTGAACTGGGTGCTTTACCTGATCAGTCAGGTGCATCTGCTGAGGTCTGACAGACACCTTTTAATACACCCAGCAGACCTAATTTCAGACACAGAGGATGCACTTCTGGCCTCTCAAACAGCCAAGGAAAATGTTGTGAGTTCCCTTTCCTATTTGTTGTTCTGCTTTACAGGCAATTACACCCGGTACTCAGGGGCACGGGAGCCTGAGACCAAAGCCATCATGGAGAACTTGATCCTGAGGCAGGATTTCAGCCTCTCTGTGGCCCTGGATGGGGGGTCTCTGCTGGTCACTTACCCGTACGATAACCCAGCGCAGTCAGGTACGGCTGAGCACGGTCACCCTCGGGCTGTCTCTGCAGAAGTTCATGTCACCACGTGGTGTAAGAGCTTTTTGTGCTGCTGGTTTTCTGTAGCCTCCTCTGTGTCCAGCCCTTTGTATGTGGAGTTAACAATCTGTAAGTAAAGCTATAAAACCTCTCAGGGTCCAGCTAGGGATTGGAACACTCACTGTTTCCATTCCTACAACAGTATTTCAACCCTTCCTCTGCCAAAGCCAGTGTAAAGTCTGCTTTTGATACAGCCCTTAGTATTAGGGGAAATCAGGAATGCCCCTGAAACAATGTGTGTCACAGTGTAGTACAGGATCATTGGGTTAGAATGGGAATCTGCCCCTCCAGGGAATGGAGTTGCACTCTCAAAGTCTCACTTTTCTCTTTGCAGTGGAGAACAAAGAGACACTAAAGCATTTGGCTTCTCTGTATGCAAACAACCACCCAGTGATGCATTTGGGCCAGCCAAGCTGTCCAAATAAGTCAGGTATGTTTGGCTGAATCCTTTAACCCCTGTCAGCTTGTGGCAGGCTCTGCTGGAGCAGCTCTGCCTGACAGCTCTGCCTGTGCTCTTCTCACAGATGAGACTATTCCTGGTGGTGTGATCCGTGGCTCGGAGTGGCACAGTCACTTGGGAAGTATGAAGGTACTGCTCATGGCAGGGCTTTTCATCTCATCTGAACAACCAATGAAAAGAGTATTTTTTTCTGTCTGGGCTAAACTCCACCTTCAGCTGCACTTGGCAAAGGTTTTTTAATACCTCTGATTGTAACGGTGGTTTGTTTTTCGCAGGATTTCAGCATGACATTTGGGCATTGTCCTGAGATCACTGTCTACACCAGCTGCTGCTACTTCCCAAGTGCTGGACAGCTTCCTGGCCTGTGGGCAGACCACAGGAAATCCCTGCTTAGCATGCTGGTGGAGGTGAGCTGCAGTCTGTGGGAGGAAATCCTGGCAAGGGTGAAGGCAGCGGGTAGGGAGGGGGAGAGGAAGGGAACAGCATGGAGAGTCTGTGTGGTTTGTTGGTGCTGTGTAATTACAGACAGTCATAATTCAGACTGTGAGGAATGGATTGAACAGAGGCAGCAAGTGACCAGGACATGTGTTGGCACAGGAGTTAAGCCTATGCTGTGTTGCCTGGCAGTGCCATGCACTGTTGTTTATTGTGGGGGTCAGGGATGCAGAGTGGGCTGTGTTTTGGGGGGAAGATTAGATCCTGATTTAGTTACAAACACACCATACGCTTGGATCTGAATGTGAGCTGTTTGAAACACTCATTTCAGGTTCATAAGGGAGTGCATGGAGTCGTCCAAGACAAGAGTGGCAAGCCAATTTCTAAAGCTACCATTATCCTGAATGATGGGTTGAGGGTCTACACTAAAGAAGGAGGCTACTTCCATGTGCTCCTGGCTCCAGGTTTCCACAGCATCGATGCCATGGCCAACGGGTACCAGCAGAAACATGTGAAGGTGTGTGAATGTCCATGGTGGGGAATCTTCACCCCCTTCCTGCTCATGAAGGCTTCCCTCTTTAGCTGCTGATTATTTGCCATCAGGAGCTGTTTCTGCATTGATAAAATGGATAGAGAACAACTTCCCAGCACAGCAATGTTGTTTGAGCCGTAGCTTTTCTTTCCATTGCACTTGTCTTTGCTGACCAGGGCAGGATTGTGCAGATGACAAGTGTCTTTCTTGTCTGGACACCCAACACAGGTGCAAGCTCTGAGGTGATCTGGTCTCTCGTGTCTTTCTGCAGATCTTTGTACGTCAGGATGCACCCAGCTCTGTGTTTATAATATTTGACACGGAAAACAGGATTTTTGGACTGCCCAGGGAGCTGGTTATAACTGTTGCAGGTAAAGTGACACTTTTTATCAAAGCTTTGAGCTTTGCTTTCTGGACCAGTTCATGCTGACAGTGAGTCTGCACTGAATTGGGGAAGGAGTCTGCAGACTTAAGCCTGCTTTCCTTTTGGAATACACACTTGTCCATGTAAAGTGGTCCAGCAGCCCTTGGGTCTGGTGATGCTGGGCTGGCAGGAGGGAGGGAGGGAGGAAGGAGAGTGTGTTGCAGGTATTTGAGAGGTCCAGAATGGACTTTGAGAAGCATGGAAGGAGAGCTTGTGTGTAGAGCTGGGAGCTGGAAGATCTTGTTGCTCTCCCAAGGTTTCTGTGGGTGGTGTGGCACCAGGTCAGCGTTAGGGGATTATTTGACTCTGTCAAGGTGGCAGCTGCTGAGGGGGTGAGAGTTTAGTCCCAGTGGTCTGCAGAGGAGCTCAGTGATGCTCTCCTAGATTGCAGGCACAGAAAATAAAATGAGTGCTGTCCTGTTCTGGGATCTGCTCTCCCATCTCCTGTGGGCTGGGAGGAAGGAGCAGGGTCACAGTGAAGTGAGGAGAGTGGTTATGACTGTAGGAGGGACAAGAGGTGGTGGCAAGCCTGGGAGCCTCTGTGGTGAGGGAACATGGCTTTAACTGTGGTGTCCTCTCCCTGGCAGGTGCAAGTATGTCTGCCCTGGTCCTCACTGCCTGCATCATCTGGTGTGTGTGCTCCATCAAGTCCAACAGACACAAGGATGGGTTCCACCGGCTCCGGCAGCACCACGACGACTACGAGGACGAGATCCGCATGATGTCCACCGGCTCCAAGAAGTCCCTCCTGAGCCACGAATTCCAGGATGAGACAGACACTGAAGAAGAAACACTGTACTCCAGCAAACACTGACACCTCCTGGGCAGAGAGGAGGTTCCCATGGACCAGACCCGGTGGTGGGGGGCAGTCCCTGTGGTTCAGTTGTGAAACATTAGCTTCAGGATGTCCTCCAGAGGGGCAGGTGGCAGCTCCCAACCTCCCTCTGTTTGCTCTGTTCTATGTACGTGCAAATCAGTGGATGGTGGAGGCTGTGTCTGGGAAAAGGACATGGTTTGTTACATTTTTGGGTCAAGATCTGGAGGTTCACGTGATGTGGTTTGAAAGGCAACTTAACAGGGGAGCCAGCAGAGCTTTTAGCACTTCCCCAGCATCTCAGCACAGGGAGTAGATGGTGGGGAAGTGCCCCAAGACCTGCATGGAGTCGTGGTTACAACACTCCAGGAAGGTTTCTCTAACTATTTTGATTTCATGTTTTCCACTCCCTGCTTGGGGGAAGCCAGAGATCCTTCACGTTCTGCAAAGCAGCCCATGGAAAAAAAGACCAAAAAAAAGCCTGTGATTCTCAGCTATTCCCATGGAGCTTTTCCCACGTGGGATGCTGTGCCCTGCTGTAACCTGCAGTGGTTGTGGAGCACCTCGAGTGTGTCATTAGTTCCAGGGAGTGACTTGGCATCCTGAGAGGACATGACATCATTCTCGATGTGAGGTGGAGAAAGTCAGAGCTTCAGTGAACTCTGACAGAGTTCCATTGCCTGCCAGCTCTGGTTATAACTGCTGGGGAAGAAAGGAACTTTATCCCCATCACCCCTGGTTGTTTTTTGTTTGTGTAATAGGCTTGGCTTTGGGGGTCTCATGTTAATGTTCCAACAGCTCAGAGTCAGAAAGAGCAGCTGAAGGTTGTTCTAAGGGAATGGATTTGTAGAAAAGCAATCAGTTACTGCTCCACCTGATCAGTTTTGCTCAAATCCACCACTGTTCAGGAGGAAAGGATGATTTCTGACCACTGCTTTGTATTTGAGCACTATTGGAGCAGCAGGGAGAGGTCATGGGAATATCCATGGCCCAACTTTAGCAGTAATTTAGAAGAAAAGCTTCACTGTTTGCCAGTTTCCACCTAACACTATCCATTCACCAGGCTCTGGTGAGGGCAGGCAGCAGATCAGCTGCTGGCTTGGCTCTCTCCTGCTCCTCTTCTGTCCCTGGAATGTGGGGCAGCAGCTCCACCTGCATGTGTGGCTGCTGTGGGTCCTGGGAACAAGGGGTGAGGAAGGGCTGGATTGTGCTGGAGGAGGAGGGAAAAGCAGCCACATTCTGTTGTGGAGCACTTGCCAGGAAGTTCGAAAGAGGAGCTGCAGCACACACCCCCAAGGTGTTGGGTTTGTGGGGAATACAAGGGATGTCCAGAGGGAAGAATGGCTGAAATGTTTGATTTCCAAAGCCTTTATGCATCTCTGATGTTCCTGTGCTTTCTGGGCAGAAGGCTGGGGTTAGAATAGGCACTTACCTTCTTGCTGCTCATTTTCTTTTTGAACTGTTGCCCCACTGACCTGATGTTTGGGGTGCAGGAGCCTTAGGCCTCGAGTTTGCCCTGAGCTGCTCAGTCCTTCAGCAGCCTGGGGCTGTCCACTGATGAAACCTGCCCGTGGTGTCCATGGTGGGGTGTTTGCACCCCAGTGTGTGATGGAATCTGCCCTGCAGGGCTCTGGCCTGGTCTCCTCTGGGGGAACAGCACAGTGTGTGCCCTGTTGAAGGCTGTTGGGCCGTGTCACCTGGGGAAAAAGCTGTTCCTCACCTCTGCGTGTGGCAATGCCCTTCCAGAGCCACGTGGCTGTGCTGCCATTCTCATCATCTCAGCTGGTTCTGTGCAGCTCTCTGGGGGCACAGAGATAACCCTTAGGCACTGCTGTACCTTCTTCCCTGTTCCACAGGGAATTCTACTCCAAGAAACAAGGTGTGGCTGGGGGAGTGTGCTGGGACCAGGGCCATGGGCTGAGCATTGCCCGTGCTCCTGTCCCACCTGTCCTGTTCTGCAGGAGCCACAATCATCTCTGGGCCTGTTCCACCTCTGCAGGGCTGCAGGACCAGCACCCAGTAGAGTTAATCCTGCCTCATCCACGATCTGTTCCTCCTTTAACAAGAGATACAGTAGGTTTTATTTAAAGTCGAGTTCTCAGATGGCTCTTGGGGCTCTGTCTGGGCTTTGTTTGCTCTGGCAGCAGCAGGTCAGGGGCAGAGCTGGGGGTGCTTTGCCCCTCCAGCAATAAGCCCTGTTGGGAACCAGCCCTTCCCCGGCGTGCATTTCGCAGGTAGCTTGGCGTAGGTGTGTATATTTAAGGTGAGTGGGTTTGAGATGTTTTGCAAACGTGTGAGACTTTTCTACGCAGCAGGACCGGGTGGGGTGCCGGGCTCGGGCTCTGGCTGTGCTCGGAGTTTTGCAGGTCCTGGGGCTGTTCCCAGGGCTGTTCCCGGGCACTCCGGACAGGCAGGAGCGGCTCCCGTGCCGTCGGTCCGTGTGTCCGTCCGTCCGTCCGTCCGCCGGTCCCCTCGGGGCCGTCCTGTCGCTGTCGCTCCGTGCACTTGTGCCTTCAAATGTAATTTTCAAAGGGACTTGAATCGCCGTTTCCCGGCAGCGGGACGGGCCCGGCTCCGCCCTGCGCCAACGCCCGTTTTTTACCTGTATACTGAGATCAATAATCTGTATAAAACTATTTTGATGTCCACGTGGCTTCTCTCGTTCTTGGGGCGGCGGGGCGGGGGGAACCGGGATCAGGGGAGCGGGACAGGGAGCGAGAGGGGGATCGGGATCAGTGGAACCGGACAGGGACAGGGGGAGCGGGACTGGGACCGGGAGATTCGGAGCTGGGACCGGGGGCGCCGGATCCGGATGGGGATCAGGGCTGGGACTGGGATCGTGACTGGGGTCGTGGGATCCGGATCCGGGCTGGAACTGGGGGATCCGGATCGGGCTCGGAGGTGGGATCGGGGGATCCTGATCGGGATCAGGGCTGGGACTGGGATCGGGACTGGGACCGGGGGATCCGGATCCGGACCGGGGTGCGGGTGCGGGTGCCCTCCCGGCCGCTGGGGGCGCTGCAGGCAGAGCCCGTCCCGTGCCGGGGCCGTTCCTGCCGGCGCTCGCGGGGCCGCGGCTGACGTTGGACAACAAAGATGGCGGCGGCGAGCAGCAACTACTGGGAAGGCGAGTGAGGCCGGGGCGGTGGGGCTGAGGCCGGGGGGGCAGTGGGGCATAAGGGGCTGAGGCCAGGGTGCCCCTGCGGGCGGTACCGGCCCGTCAGCCCTGCGGCGCCGGTGCCCGCTAAGCCCCGCGGCGGGGCGGCCCCGCCGAGTCTGCTGTGGGGCAGGGCTGGGGTGCTCAGCCGAGCCCTCCAGTCGCCATAGGGCGCTCCGCCAGCCGTGAGGGTTCCCCTTTCCCCAGGCTCTCCTTTCCCCGAGGGTCCCTGTACCGAGGCTCCCCTTTCCCTGGGAGTCTCCCTTTCCCCCAGTGTTCCCTTCCCCGGGGGTCCCCCTTTCCCCGAGGCTCCCTTTTCCCCGAGGCTCCCCTTTCCCCCGGGGTCCCCCCCCGTCCCCGCGGTCCCTCCCCGGTGGCAGCGGCCGTGCCTTGCCCCGCAGACCTCCGCAAGCAGGCTCGGCAGCTGGAGAACGAGCTGGACCTGAAGTTGGTGTCCTTCAGCAAGCTGTGCACGAGCTACAGCGGCGGCCGCGACGGGAGGCGCGACAGGTATAGGTACAGCCCGTTCCGTTCTGTTCAAACGCCCCTCGCCTGCTCGGGTCGCCTGTATCATTTCTGGGGGCTGCTCCCACCTGTGGCTGGGCTCATTCTGGCTCTTCTTCTTGATGGGATTGTGGGTGTGAGGGCTGTGGGTGACACGTCGCTGGGGAGAGCTGAGTTTACACTTCGGTCTGTGTGAACTGGTGACAGAGCTTTGTAATGCTCATTATATCTCCTTATTTCCCCGGTTTTATTGTGTTTAACTAGCAGGAGGTTTTCAGGGACTTCAAGGCTGGGGGAATTTAGCCTTGCACCTCCCAGGTGTGCTGTGTGTAATCCCAGTTTTGAGGGAGCTGAGCTCTGAGCAGGGGTGGCTGTCCAGGGCTGGCAGGGAACAAGCCCTCTCCTAATTCATCTCTAGGAAACCTGGGTAGTAGAGCTTTCCAACCGCTATCCCCAGAGTTGCCCTATTTCTTGCAACTCTGGAACGATGCCCTTGTCAGTAACTGCTCCTCCCCTTTTCCCCAGCTCTGACACAACTCCTCTCTTGAATGGATCCAGCCAGGACAGGATGTTTGAGACCATGGCTGTGGAGATTGAGCAGCTGCTGGGAAAGGTAACTGGAGTTGCTGTGGAGATTGAGCAGCTCCTGGGAAGGGTAACTGGAGTTGCTGTGGTTTGACTGCAGCGCTGAGGAACTGCCACAGTGGGTTTGTGTGGGGGTTCAGCTGGGTGTGCATGTCCAGCTGCTCCTCCAGCTGGGGCACCGTGGTGTTCTGACCACAGTGACCCATTTCGTGTGTTCTGGGGCTGTTTCCTCCCCGCAGCTGACTGGGATAAACGACAAGATGGCAGAGTACACCAACAGCGCGGGCGTGCCGTCCCTGAACGCGGCGCTGATGCACACGCTGCAGCGGCACCGGGACATCCTGCAGGTACCTCCCACTCCCTCCCGCCTGGGTCCCTCCCCTCGGGGTCCCTGCTGTGTCCCTCCTGCCCTGCTTGTGTCTGCAGCAGGATTCCATTGGCTTTGAGAGTTTAAACCAGTTATTATCAGTGCTGACATCCAGCAGGCTGGGGTGCCTTACCTGGAGGTTTAAGCACCACCGATCCCATCTCATGTTTCTCCTTCCCAGGCACCCTCTGGACACTGAGATGAGACAAATGGCACTTTGTATGTCCTGTTGTTGGTTAATACTTAGCTAAGAAAGGACAGGTGCTGTCTCATGGGGGGTGGGGTTTGTATGGGAAAAGGGGGAAGGTGCTGTAATGAGTTACTTTGTCTGTGTGGTTTGTGGTTTGTCAGGTAGGAACATGCAGGGCAACATCACACTTCAGAAACTGTGATTGTAAAAACTTCTGAGCTTCTCAAGTAAGTTGAAGGCAAAGTGCCACTAGTTAGTGCTGTAAATTAACCATGTTCAAACTGATGATGTTTTCATGGGGTTGTACTGTTGAAATGCGTGTTTTATTTGGCTGGTTGTGCACAGTTTGATTTCTGCTTTGTGCCTGTGCAATGCACAGTGTAAGAAGGACAATGTTTTGGAAAAGCCACAGCATTGTGTGAGTGGTTACAGTGGGTTTGGTGGACACCAGTTGCCAGATCAGTGGGTTTTTTGAGAAGTATCAGCTGCCTGAAATGGTTTCAAATGTGAAATTACAACTTGAACATAAAGAAAGAACTTGTGTTCACTGTTCAGATAATACTCTTTTTCATCTGATGTAACAACAAAATAAACCCAAGAACATCTTCCCCACAGCAAACAAATGGGTTTTATTGGGTCTCCTGATTCAACCAGGAAGGGGAAATTCCACACAGACCAATTCAGCAGGAGAGTAAGGATATATGAAACAGGGAGAAAGAATTACAGTGGATTTCCATGACCTTGGCTGTGGCCATCAAGTTTAGCAACTCCTAAAGAGCAGTGGCTTTTAAAATACTTTGCATTATCTTCCAGCCATTTCTGCTGTTCATTTCATAAGTTGGTCTTGCACTTTGTCTTGGGGAACAGTTGACAGTTGGAAAGGTGGTTGGATCTTCCCTGGACATGTTGTGTTGTTAAACCTCAGGATCCTAATTTTGGATTAACTGTTTTATTACAGGACTACACACATGAATTCCACAAAACCAAAGCAAACTTCTTGGCAATCCGAGAACGGGAGAATCTCTTGGGGTCGGTACGGAAGGACATCGAGTAAGTTGGGTGGTTTGTGAGCAGGGCAGTGGGACTGTCCTCAGAGGGAGGGGTGGAGACCCTTGTGCAGGAGGACACTGGCACAGCTTCCTTGTCCATGCTCTGGATAAAGCAACAGGAGTTGCTCGAGTTCACATTGTTATTAAGGGTCAGTAAGATTGTGTTTTGTTGGGTTTTAGGTCGTACAAAAGCGGGTCTGGCGTGAACAACAGAAGGACAGAACTCTTCCTGAAGGAACACGAGCACCTTCGAAAGTAGGTGGTGCTGCTCAGTTATCTGGGAGGGGCTTCACTGTCCTGGGGGTGGAACCTGCTGAGCTTCAAGAGTGTGTGTGAAAGCTGTGCTGGTCAGTGCCATGTACCCAAGGAAAGCCTTGCCCTGGGTGTTGTGGTGGTGCTGCTGCTGGTGCAGGAACATCTGTGGCTGATGCTGTGTGGGGTGAGTGGTGGGTGACAGTCAGGGTGGTTCTCAGTGATTGTGGCTTTGGGATCCTGTCAGGGACCTCTCTGTGTTCCCTTCAGGGGCTTTCACAAGTCACTTGTGACTCAGGCCCCTCTCCCAGGGGGTTCTGCCTTTGCACAATGACTGGGATAAGGGCTGGGAAACGACACACAAACTCCCACCATTTGGCTGCTTTTCCCTTTCTTTGTCAGAGTCAGACAGAGAAGAACCTTTTGGCCTTTTGTCTCTACTTAACATGTAGAAAAGGTGGTGAAAGGGACCAATTCCAAAATTCCCTGTGCACTTAAATATTGCAGAGTGAGTCTGGTTTGTTGACCCAGATAAGAAGCCAAACAGAGAGCACTTTATTCCTGTTGCAGAGAGGGCAGTGGGTTATGAGGAGCTGCTTTGGGTGTCCCCTGAGCAGCAAAGGCAGCAGAGCCAAGAGCAGAGCACGGCAGGGTTTGTGCTTCAGAGAGGCAGGAGGCAGCTCTGGTTTTCCTGCCTCTCTCCTTGCCTGGGGTGGTGCCAAACCTCGGGCTCACACCAGAGGGCAGGCTTGCATTGTGAGAGAACAAATAAATAAAAAATCACCTGTGGCTCTCTCCAATGTGCTTTGTTACAAATAACTTAAAACTGTAGCCAGAACTGCACAAAAACCTTTTACAGGAAATGAAACCACTTTTCACCATTGTGGCTTAAATGCCTCTTCGTTGTCAGTTTTCTTCAACAGCTTTAAAACTTAAAAATTAATTTCAAGCTTGAAGTTTGAGTTTTGTTACATTGAATTTATTATTAGACATGCTTGATCATGGACATGGAAAGTTTCTAGGAAAGCCCCTCAGTATTTCAGAGGTGAATCTCACTGAAATGTGGTACTTTGAAGAACCAATGGCAGTTAATCTGAGTAAAACCTGGGTCTGTCCAGGTGTTGTGTTTGGGATTCTTTTGTTCTGCTTTGTTATTTGTACTGGAGAGGTGCTAATTATTCTATACATCTGGCATTTTGTTAAAGAAGGCCACAAATTAAATATTTCTGGAGTTGTAAAATACCCTTGTAAGAAACTGCTGTTCCTCTGAGTGCACTGTTGGTGAAGAGTTTGGAACAACAAAGAGAGGAAAACTTGAACCATTGAGCAGATGTTTTCAGAATTGAGCCCAACATTTGCTGAGATATTGGTTATTTTGATCTTTCAAACATGATTATTTTGATCTTTCAAACATGCCAAACTCTCAGTATGTTTTTAGGATTAAAATGCATGAAAAATAGAATTAAATGAGGTGGCTTTAGAAACAGTTAAACCATCTTCTAGGTGATCATTTGAAAATATCAAGACTTCAAAAACCCCACATGACACTAAAGAAACCCAGAAATAAGTGTGAGCTGGGGATCTTTAGAAACAGGGCCAAAACTAATCCTGGAATTGCACTGCAAGGTGGAGATAACTGTGAAGGAATCCAGTGTAGGAGCAGGAGACAACATTGGCAAGAAATCAAAGCTTGCAAGATGTTCAGACTTTTGAATTGAGAATCTGTGAGCTCAGAAAGAGATACTGGCAGAGGAAATTATTAGAGAGTTTCAACATATTTGTCTTCAGAGACCACAGTTAATGAGCTGTTCATGCCAGGAAGCTGTGAAAGCCAGGAGAAGGTCCCCAGGAATCCCCAGGAGCTGGCAGAGGACACAGACACTGCCAGGATGGAGTGACAAACCGGGTGTGAGTCCCAGTGCTGAGGATTTGTGGGGCAGGACGTGCTGGGGCCAGACTGACAGACAGAACTACAGTAGGAATGTGTTACATTGTCACAGAGACACAGCAGCAGAAATCCAAATGTGTTTGCAGTGAAGTTAAACCTGTGAGAAGAGCTTCAAAATGGACGTGGGAGCATAAACTTCCCAGGATATTGTTACATGCTGCAAAGGGATGTAATGATACCCCAGCAATGATACATTCATATCAGATACTGGAGTGTTCTCTTCCTCTTGGCCCTCTTAGTTCATTACATTAAATACTTTCACCTGTTCCACATTTCTTGCATGATCTGATGATGGGGGATGTGGGAGCTTTTGCCCCAGTGCAGTCCCAGCTTTTTAATTCATGCCCAGCCAGGTGGGACAGGATAAAAGCACACTGGAACTTCCTCTTGGTGGTTTTTCCATCAATGCTTCCAGGATTTTCTGGGGCAGACTTTGGTGGGAAGCTGGACCTCTTTGTCTTTGTGTCATACTTTGAATGTCACCTCCTTTGGAGGAAGCCTGAAGGAGAATCTGCTTGCCTTAATTTTACATGTGCACATAGTCATAAAAAAGGAAAGGAAATCAAAAATGTGAGTAAAAACTGCTGAAGCTTCACTGCTGCCTCACTTTGTAGATCAGCTGATTGTGAGTTTTACTGGGAAAGAAAACTTTTACTGGGCTTGTCTATAAGTTCTGTTGGCTGTGGAGAAGTCACTCCATTCCCTGCTCAGGTTCTACACAGGTAGTTCAAGGACAGCTTTACCCACCTCTGCAGAGAAAAACAATAATGCCTAAATTTTTTAACAAGAATTTTAACCCCTGTTAAATGAAATAAGGCTGGCAGTCACATCTGGTTGAATATTGATGCCCTGTTAATATTTGTACTAATACCTCAGATCTTTTGGCCTGTCAGATGCTTAAAGAAATCCCAAACCTGCCATGGTCATGCTTGCTGTTCATTTTTGGAAGGTTGTTTTCCTGGGTCTGTGCCATCCCCTGAAGGCTTTTCATCTTGTCTGTTTGTGTGCTTTTGGCCAGGGATGCAAACAAGTCATCCTTTTCCTTGTAATGCTGTTTTCCATCTAAAGGAAACAATTTTGATTAATAGATCTAGCTCAGCATTTTAAAAGCTGCCCTGCAAAGTGCTGCCTCAGAGGAAAGAATTCTGTCAACTCTGAGGCTGCCCCCAGAAACTCTGCAGTTATTGAGGAATTCGAGTCCAAGTCAGAGAGGAAGGGACCAAAGTGCTTGATTAAATTCACAATATTGTTGTGTGTGAGTGAACATTCCCCTTGTGCTGGTGCTTTTGGGTTGTGTGTGGGTGGTACAGGTGATCCCTGGGGTTACCATTGGGGAAGGCTCCTGAAGTTCAGGCAGGAATGGCAGATTTTACTCAGGAGGATTTCCTTGTCATGCCAGCGGAGTGCAGAGCACTTGGTGCTCCCCAGCAGTGGGTTTGTGGTCACTGTAGGGCCTCTGTGTGACTGCTGCTTTATTGCTCAAACCTTCATCGTTTCTCTGTCTCCAAAAAAGAGGTAAATAAGAGAAGGGGCTGGTGGTGAGGCAGGTGCAGCATCATTAGCTGTGTGTTAATTGCTGTCAGGTGACTGTCAGGTGTTCTGGTGAGTGTTGCTGTGCAGCCCATGGGTGTCCCCAGCAGAACAACCATCTCAGACTGTATCCTGTGAGAGGGGCAGGGGGTGAGACCACCCTGTGCTCACGCACCTCTGAGTGCCCTAAAATGTCCTGCACTGGGGCAGAGAGGGCCAGGGCAGGGGGGGAGGAACTCTGAAGGAGGAAAAAAGAGAGCAAACAAATCAGAGGGACGTGTTCTACATGTGAAAGGGAAAAGAGGAGTAAGAGGAGTGAGCAGAACTGCTGGGAATCTGCAGAGTTGTGTAATGGTGTATTAATAATACATCCCCGAGCTGATGAGGGGACATGAGTGTTGCTGCAGCACTGCATGTGTGTGAGGTGCTCTGGAGTACTAAATACTGTCATTACTTTGGCATTTCATTTTTCAGCAGGACTGTGTCATGTTTCCTGTTGTTGTTTGGGCAGAAATGGGCACATTCAGTGGAGAATAATTGCTGGGAAACTGCTCTCAAACTCCTTTGGAGGTGCAGCCCAGATCCTAATGCAGGGACTGACTTAGTGCTTTTCCTCTAAATACTGACTTTGCTTACAAATCTTCCCTTCAGCACTGATTTGCTCAGAGAAATCAGCCTAATGAGTCTCAGAGACACCTTGCAGGGTTTGTGATTACAGGTATGTTGATACTTTGGGAAAGAGCTGCCAGTTTTCTACCTCAATTTATTTTGCTGTTCTTTTGTTACCCTGTTCTCTGCTCTGCACACCCTGATTCCCATCCCTGTGCTGGTGCTGCTCAGGGTCCTGTGGGTTTCAGGGCACCTTCAGCCCTGGATTAAAACCAGATTGCTGCTGTTGCCTCCCCTTCCCTGCCCTCCACACATGGCTGGGCAGTGGCTGCTCCAGCTGACACACTTCCCCACTGCATCTCCTTCATCTTCTCCTGCACAGAGAGACTGTAGGAAAAACAGCCAATTCACCAGTTCCTTTGCCATTCCCAAGGTGGCTGAGGAAGCAGCAGGGAGGGAGGAGAGTGCTGAGCCTCTGCCCTGGGTGCCTGCTGGCTGCTGCTCTGCAGCCTCAGAACTGCTGAGCTCCACTTTACTCAGCCCCAGTAAGGGTTTTTTTAATTGCCAAACTTGCCTCTTAATTAAACTTATTTTTTGTTTATGTCAGAGCAGAACGTGGTGTTTTTGTGGTTCCATTCAGTTTTAATGCAGATTTTAACTGAAGCAGCACTTGGTAAAGAAAAATCTTTGCTTTGTATCAGTTATGAACACCCCAGAGCTGTGCAGTGACAGCACAGCCATGGCTGTGGTTTGGTTAGGAGGGTTTGCCTGGGGGCACGGGCTGGGCAGGTGCTGTGGGTGGGAGGAGAAGGTGCTGCAGCACTTTGTGCACTGAGCTGGAAGTGCCAGGAGGGGCTGAGGAATGTAGGTTACACCACTGCTCTGTGGGCACTGACTGCAGGGGCTCTGGCACTGCTCTGGCACTGCTGCTTTCCCAAAAGCCACTGGCTTGTTTGCCTCATTTCTGGAATAAGGAAGGTTGAGAAATCTCTGCATGAAGTGTGTGCCAGTGCCTGTGCCATGGCTGTGGTGCCTCCTGCCTGCCCACTGCACATCCTGGCACGGGCTCCTGGGGCAGGGAGGGCTCTGTGCTCTCACTGAGCGGTTTTCAAAGAAGGGATTTGGGCAGAGGAGGATTTTTGGTGTTGCAAAGGCTTAGTTAGAGATGCACAATGACTTGTGCTGTAATCCTGTTTCAAAGTGCCATTCCATTCTCTCCTTCTGCTCTGTCTCCTATTGCTGCAGAGTTCTCTTGATTGCATCAGTGATTCCTTCCTTCAGCCCTCTCTCTGCCTGGGTGGGGTGGGTTTCACCTCCCAGCCTGCTGGCAGAGCCTCTGTGTGCTGGCATTGGTGGCAGAGGGACACGAGGCTGGAGCAGCTGCCCCTGCCCCAGCCCAGGCTGGGCACACACCTGGGCATGTCTGCCCTGGGCTGCAGCACCAGCCTGAGCACAACCTGCTGCTGCCTGATTTTCATAGGAAATACTGCCCAGAGAGGGAGGGCTCAGGTCTGCTGGGACAGGAGAAGCTTCACTGCTTATTAGGTGTAATTATGTGACTGTATGAGCAACTTACTGAAGTAGTTTAATGAGAATTTGGGGAGGCTCAAAGCTTGCAGGCAATGAAAGAAGGTGCTCTCCTGGGTATTATTATTATTTATAAATAACTTAATAAAAGAGCATCAAAATCAGCCAAGTGCTTCAGAATTTAAGAGGTTTTTCTTCTAAAAATAGTCTGAGCTTCATTAGAGTAAAATCAAATACTGCTTTTCATCTTCCTGGGCTGTATTTAGGGCTTAAAACCCCCAAACCTGCCTCAAAACACTAAACAAAAGATGGTATTTGTTTCATGGCATTTATTTGCATGCTCTCCTTCTAGCTGGATTGCTTAAAAAACTCTGTAATCAGTCAACTCCCTGACACTGATGGTTGGTGGGGTATTTTTATACCTCAGTCTGTCTAAAATGAGGGATTTTTGAAGAAAGGTTGGGAGTGGGACATCAAATGAAAAAGAGCAACAAACTCACATAATTTGGGGATTTCCTTTGCACCTCCCAGTACAAAACTGAATATGCAGCTGACAGAGGATGCAGCCACACATGGAGCATCAACAACTTCCAACTCAGTGTGGGTTTAGATCTGTATGGAATGTGGTGGTTTGTGCATGACCTTCCATGTGCCCCCAGGGAGAGGCTGCAGAAGCTCTCACAGGTCTTTATGAGAGTCTGCAGGAACTCGAGAGCAGAACCTCAAAGATCACCTGAATACATCGTGGGGAAAAAGGTGTTTGGGACTAAAACCAGGCTCTGGTTCTGCACTCTGGGCTTCACCTTAGGAACAGCACTTTGTTCTTAATCTGGGGAGAGGGGAGGATGTAAAACCAGCCCTCAAAGTTCAGAGCTCTGTTTGCTTCTGAAGTTTCCTGCTCCTTTCAGAAATAAACAAGGCGGTGCTGCATGTTTTATTTGTTTTTAGCTTTCCTTTCAACACTGTTTCTTAACTAGGGCAGCTTCCTCCCCTCCCTCCCCCCAGGTCTGGTGTTGAAATTAGGGCTTTGACTCAAATCCTTCCTACATGGGTTGGTTCTGGAAAGGAGGGGCAGCTTTTGGGCAGGACCAACAGTTGTGAATCTGAGAATCCCTTACTCAAATGCAGCCTGTCAGTTTTTTGTGATTGTGGCTGTGCAGTTCATTATTTCTCAGGGCCAGAAGTGCTTGCTCATTATTTGCTATTGGATCCTCTGTTGAACTCAATTTGATGTGTATGGATATATTAAATAGTGATTACTTCCATTTTCTCAAATACAGAGTGTATGTCTGGAAAGTTACCACACTGGATGCATAAACATCATTCTGGAGTTTATTTAATTTCAGCCTCTACTAATGCATCACAATGAGGTTCTTCTCCTTCTTGGCTGCTGGGTGGTTGCTATGCAGACATCTCAGTGTTCCATCAAATCAGGATGGTTGGCAGAACTAGATCCAAACTCCCCATAAAGCATCTCTGTTTTATCCTGATAATACAGTTTTGTTCAGACCTTTGCAAGGCCCTTGGTTTTGTTGGGAATTGAAAGCTGCAGAGCACTTTGCTCTCACTTGAGAGGGTTGTTTGTGCTGAGTGTGGTTGCACTTCTGGAAGAATGAATCTTGTACAGGCTCAGATAAAAGGACAGGCCTGAGAACAGGGGGAAACTGGGTCAGCAGGGAGATGGTGAGATCTTTGCCCACTGAACTGCATCCTGAATGTGGCTTGGAGATGGTTTAGAAGCAATGTCCACTTTGAATTTTGAACCACAAGTGTTTGTTATGTTGCATAGTTAACTGTGCAGCTTTAAGAATCGTGTTCTGAATCTTAATAAACAGACAGGTAGGCAGTTGTAACTGAGGTGCCCCAGCCAGGCCCTGGGTGGAAGCCACAGAGCTTTCTGCATCCACCAGCAAACCTCAAAACCACAGCAGGTGGAAGTGCAGTTGGGAGGCAGAACATGAGTCTGTCAGTGTGTGTTTCAGGGCTTCACACTCATTAAAGCTGGGTTGTCATCCTGGAGGTAACCCTCACTTCATTTCTGTTCTGGCTTCACTGGAAATTAAAAATATATTAATTATGAATATTGTTTGTGTGATGGGGCTCTGCTGGAAGGACATTCCCCCTCCTGTTCTCTGGGTCACTGAGGAGTGTGGCAATAGTAGAACAGTGTTTTAGCCTTGACAAGCCTTAGTCAGAAAACACTGAGCTAGAAAAGCGATCCAATCTCTTTTGTTACTGCAGAGATTACAAACAGCTTGTGTTTGTTGTAAGCTGAGCCTCTCCCTGGTCTCTGTGTGCCCAAGAGCTCAGCAGGGACAGGTTGTGCTGCTGGGGCTCAGTGCTCAGCAGGTCAGTGCTGGATACTGAAGGCTCTGGCTTGGCTTGGAGCATTTCCCCTTTGAGCATTTCCCTTTAGTTAAAGTTTTCATCCAAATTACCTGTTTTAAGGCAGGGGCAGCAATGCCAACAGCCCTGCCCTGAGTGCAGGCTGTGTGAGCAGTGTCAGAGCTGGGGCAATGCCCAGGGAGTGCATTAGTGGTTCCTGGAATTGCTCTGCCAGCCTTACAGTAAGGCCTGCCCTTCTCAGCTCATTTCCCCTCGTTCCTGTGGGTGACACAGAGCAATTAATGGCAGGGGCAGTGTCTGCAGGAGCTTCCCAGCCATGGATGGAGAGGAACCCTCAGTGTGGGGCTGGGGGTGCCCCCCTGGCCCTGGGTTTGTGCCCAGCCAGTTCCTGCCCCTCCCTGGGGCAGCAGGAGCTGCTCTGCCTGCCAGTCCCTCACTGTGCCCTGCAGGTTGTTGGGAGGCTCTTGCCTCCTCACAGGTGGCTCTGGGAGAAGCAGCTTTGCTGCTGCCCACCCTCCTGGGGCTCTGGGGCACAGCAGGCTCTCCCCAGGCATCTCTCTGTGCCAAAGAGCCTTCCTGGCAGGCTCCTCTTCTTTCACCCTGTTGGTAATTGCCAGGCCAGGCCATGGAGTTGGTGGAGGTGCAAACTGGACCCTTTGGCAATGCAGGAGAACCGACCTGTGTGTGTTCCCAGAGCTGTGAGGGTGGGTCTGTGTGCCCAGTGCCCTCCCTGGGAGGGGAGGGAGTCCCTTGGGCCTTGTTTGCATCCTTTAAGCTGAGTTAGAACACCTGATGTTTCAGTGCTTGCAGTTGTGAGGCAGCTGCAAGGGAAGCCCTTCTGGCAGCGTGTCTTGATCCCAAATTGTTGAAATTTGAGCTTTTGAGATACTTACAAAGTGATGTGGCTGTAAGGCCAATTTTCAGTGCACTCTGAGTGACAGTTGGAGGGAACAGGTTTCACCAGATTATTTCCCTGGAAATCCTTTGGCAGACTCTGCCCTGGGGTGAAAAGCCTTCTGTGGGTTCTTTCCCTCCTCTGCAAGGTACACACAAACCATCTGGAAAGAAATTCATCCCCAAACCACGTTGTTTTCCTCTTGCCTGGAGCCATGGATTGTGTTCCAGGGCCTGTCACTCTACATCTAACCAAGTGTTTGCATTGATTAAAAGCAACATGGTATTGTGCCTTATCCTTTGCCACTCCTGCAACTATTCCTCAGTCTTACTGAGGGTGATTACTGAGTGTGGGGCTCCCCAGGACAGGATTTGCAGAAATAAACTTACTGAGGGGTTCAGAGCTTGGAGGTGTGGTGTTGTTAACAACAAATTTATCCACTGACCTGATGCTCATGTTTGTGCTCTTTTCTGTTTGATTCCTGTCCAAATTAAAAAGCAGCTCCACTGGAACTCTCACACTCCATTCAATCAAGTTTGAGACAAGCCTTCCAAAATCTGGAATATCTTATTTGTTACCACAGGGTAAAAAAAGAAGTGTTCTGCTTTACCTTCTTCTCATTAAGTTTTTTAAGATCTTAATGATCTTCTGGTTTTTGTGTGACAGGAAACAGAAAAAATTGGTTGGAGCTGAGGGGTTTGTGTGTGTGTGCACAGGGTTTGTTTTATTGTTCTGTTATTGTGATCATGATGATGGAAATAACTGACTGTGCAAATCAGATTTGCTTCATCATAACCTGTGTATTTTATTGGAGTATCAAGTGTGTTTTGCAGGATTTGCATTCCTGGAAGCTCCAGGACTGTGGAAATAGGGGGGATTTATTGGAGGCAGTTTGAGAGTGCAGAGACTGGGGATGGATCCTGCATTTAGAGAGAGAACAAAGCGAAATTATTATTTCTGTAGTTATTCTTTATGAAAGGAAGAAAATAGTTACCAAGTGCTATATTAGGTTATTCTACAGGGTTTTCCCTATTCCTTTTAAATTATTCTATGTGATAACATTGCCCTTAATTCCATCTGAGAGGTTTAAAGTGCACTGTGAGATGAGCTGCATGCAGATGAGTCTTGCTGCTGTATCTTGTTCCTCTGGCAAGTGCCTGGTTTGGGTCTCCAGCTGGTAAGTCAGCAGCAGAATCTGTGGCTGTGGGAGCAGCCCAGTCTCCTCTAAGTGTTCCTCTGTAGCAAAGAGTTTTATTCACCTTTATTTATTTTATTTAACTGATAGAGAGGTTGGCTTTAAAAAACACCAAGAATATAAAAACCTTTCTTTAATTGTAAAAGCTTGATGTGATGGGCAGGATTCTTTTCTGTCCTGGAGGCACATTTGGCTGGATTTCTCCCTTGGCTTCCTTTCCCTGTGTGCACATTGCAGTGCCACCCTGTGCCCTGTGCCCCAGCCCGGAGGTTCCTGTGCTGCTGCTGGGTCTGTGCCATCCCTCCCAGAGCTGGTGCCTCAGCAGCTCCCTCAGCTCCTTTCCTGGGGTGTGTTGAAATGGCTCTGTCAGTGCTGTCTGTCTGACAGGGGAAATTGCAGAGCTGTTGGACCTGCTGGCAGGTGAGATTTATGGTGCCCACAGCCCTTGTTTGCTTGCCTGGTGTCTGGCTTTGGTGGCTTTGCTTGGACAGCAGAAGGACAAAGTCAATGGATTTTCATTTTATTTTTTGTAGGAGCCTCTTTTTGTGGTGTCTTGAAGGTGCAAGTTAAGCAAAATTACTTCTTTCAGTGGCATTTTTTTACTCAGACAAACAGTTGAAATGAGCATTATTTGTAATTGTGGGAACAGTTTCTATTTGTGTAAAACAGGTTATTAATAGTCAGAGAGCTGCCAACTCCCCTTGGGTCTCCGGGCTCTGTTGTGCTTTGTGTTCCTGCTCTTAAGTCTGGCTTAGTTTTTATGGTTATGAGCTGTCAAATGATGAACCAGCTGCTTCTGTTTGGGTGTCACTGTCAGTGAACTTCACAGTCTGTGTTTGCCAAGGAGTTCCAAGACTTGAGAAGGTGCTGCCTGAGTGCAGGTCCCACCCTTTGGAAAAGCCTCTGCCACCTCCTCAAACTGAGCTTTTGCAGGAAGAGCTGAACTTAACCCAGCTGTGATGGTACAAACCTGCACATCAGAATGCCAGGAAGGTTCCTGCTCAGTGATGGTCTTTGCCAGAGTGTCAGGGCCTGTCCCTGCACTCCCTGTGCAGTTTGTGCCCCCTGGAGCCTCCAAGGACAGGAGGTTTGGGGATGCTCTGCAGAGCTGCTGCCCCTGGGGAGGGAGGAACTGCTGAGAGCTGGGTCAGTGCCTCTCTGTGCTTGGCCAGCTCTTTGGTTATCCCTCTGGCAGTTAATTTAGTCTGCCCTGCCCTGCACATCAGTCATTGTGAAGGAAATTCTGCTGCGTTTCACCCTTTTGATGGCTCACGTGGTTGGGGTGACAGCCACAGAAACTGGGCAACATCAGCCTGGTGCCTGTTCAATGCCTTCCCCTGGCATTTGCATCTGATGGCTGGGTTTGTGCAGTTTTATAACTTCTGTCATCATTTGACAGGTAGTTATATTTCCATTTTACAGGTAGTTACAGTTCCATTATTTATTTTCATATGTCTGTAAGTGTACACACACACACATAAAAATAATGCAGTACAATATAATTTAATCTGAAGCTTTTAAATTACTTTTGCTGTTTATGTCTCTGATGAAGTAATAAAACTGCCTAATTACAGCTTTCTCTCCCATAAAAAGCAGTGAGTGTCTCTACTGCAAACTGGCAATTCTAATTTTTGTGCTCTAAAAACCTTGGAGAACATCCTAGTTTGCTTGAGGTCTGTGAAACCCTTCAGCTTCCCTGTCATCTTCAGTTCATCACATGAAAATTCTCTAATTTCATCAGTTAAATAGACAAAGAGCTGGTAATTTTAATAGGGCTGTTCTGGCAGTGTTTTGTGCCACAGAATGTTTTCATGTGTAGCTTCTTTCCTGCAAGGCTTCTGATAGTTTTTCATTGATAATAAATCAAAAAAACCCCACAAAACAAACCTTTTTTTAAATGATGAATTGTCATGCACTGCTCTTGCTTTTCAGGCTGTTTTCTGATGTCTTTGCAGTTTATTCCTATTCTGCATTGCCCACATAACACATTGTCTGTTCAGACTGTCCATGGGAGGCACATTCTCAGCTGAGTTGTGTGTTGGAGCCCCCTCTGCTGTGCCAGGGCTCAGCCCCTTCCCTGTGCCAGGGCTCAGCCCCCTCTGCTGTGCCAGGGCTCAGCCCCCTCCGCTGTGCCAGAGCTCAGCCCCCTCTGCTGTGCCAGGGCTCAGCCCCCTCTGCTGTGCCAGGGCTCAGCCCCCTCCGCTGTGCCAGGGCTCAGCCCCCTCCCTGTGCCAGGGCTCAGCCCCCTCCCTGTGCCAGGGCTGCACTGGAGGCACTGATTGCTGTAACAAGAGATGTGTCTCTGGCATTTTACAGCTGGCTGCAGAGCAGTGATTAAAACCTTGTCTCTGAGTTGAGCACAGAAAAAGGAAAACAGCTCTGGCCTTCTGAGGGTCCTGTTTGTCACCTCAGTCGTGTGTGACCATTTTCTAAAGGGAATGTTCTCCCTGGGGCTGTGTTTGAGCTGCCCCTGCCCAGGGACTGGGCACAGGGGAGGGCAGGGCAGGGCATGGGTGTCAGGGCTGTCTCTCACACCTGGGGCATGTTCTGCTTCCCACCAGCACCACTGGGTTCTCATCCCCCTGGGGTTGCCACAGGGAGAACTCCCCAGGGCTCTGAGATGGAATTACCTGGATCCAAGTCTCAGCTTTTATCAGTAATTACAGTTTTGGAAAGGAATGACCAGGATTAAAAAGCAATAACATCAGGTGTTACTTTCTCTAATGCTCTTTGCAGACAGTCCCCCCTGAGTGAGGTGCCCGTTCTCCTTTCCTGAGTGAGGTGCCCACTCCCCTTTCCCTGAGTGAGGTGCCCACTCCCCTTTCCCTGTGCTCAGAGTGTGGGTGTTCTCCTCAGCACCTGCTCTTGCCCATGCCCAGCAAATGCTGCTCCACAGAGCACTGTGAGCATCTCCTTCAAAGTCTATGTATAAACCAAATCTGTGTAGTAGCAAAATGTGACAACATCCAAAAATAAAACATTCTAAGGGCAAATTTATTAAGGTTTGTATGATGACAATCATTGATTAGTAATCTAAAATAGTGCTTAGTGCTTGTTACTTTTTTTAACCTCATCTTTTTGTTTGGCTTTCAGCTCAGATCGACTGATAGAAGAAACAATAAGGTAGGAATTAACTTGAAAATTTTCATTATTTTCTGTACAATCAGCTCTTACATTGAATTGTGTCTAAATATACCAGTCACTGTATTTGCACAGTAACTATTTATAACTCCTCAGCAGAGTTACAGTGGATTGGTGGAGGGTTTGGGGTTTCTGTTCAATATTGACATTACAGTGTGGCTTAACTGTTTTATTCATCCTGGTTTAGGGAATTTGTGTTTCTGTGCAAAGGTGACTAAATAACCTTTGGGGCAGGTGAGTCTCAGGGGGGCTGGGAGGGCTCAGCTAATCCAGGGGTTTCTTCTCCCACTGACTCTCATCCACAGCCTCATTTGCTGTAGTTATTCCATGTGTTTAGCCCCAGCTGATGTGGGTAAAGTGGCTTTTACCACAAGTGCCTGGGAGGTTGTTGCTGTTGTAGAGCTATTTATCTTTTGGGTTTTTACATGCTTTGAATACTTGAGTGATTCCTTCTCTAACTGGTCTAGAAACGTTACAACTGTAGCATCATAAATGACTTTGATTATCTGTGCCCTTCCCAGTCTTCACTGAAATCTGCAATTCTGCAGACCAGTAATTCAGAGGATAATAATAGTGATGCCAACTTAATGGTTTAAAATTTTAGAGTATTGCTTTAAAACAAAACAAAAAAAAAGGAAGAAAGAAAACAAGATCTGCTTTCAGATAATGCATGTACTGGCATAAGTGACCAAAAGAGTAATTAGAGGCACAGCCCTGTGCCCATTAAGGGCTGGCTGGCTTAGGTGGGCTCAGGGTGGTTACCCTGGTGGGGAATGTGTTAAACCCCTGGGTGGGCAGGGATGGACCAGGAGTGGGCAGGACTGATGGGGGTACAACCTCCCCACAGCCTCATAAGCAGGTTTGTCCAGCTTAGCAGTTTTGGTTTTACTTTGGATTCTAGTCCTTTCCTCATTAAAAATTTCTCCCTGCTGGTGGTCCTGCTGTTCCATCTCAGACATGCACACAGGTTGTTAAATGTCTTATTTGCTGCTGTCACTCTTGCACCATTTGTTCTCCATAGTAAATGAACTTCTTGCCCCAGTTGTTGCCAAAAATACTCTACTTTTTGGTACAAAAAGAGTCTGTTGGTAACAACATTGAGCAGGAAGTGTAATTCCATTTATGTCATCTTAATTCAATTCCACCTCTGCTGAAAATGGGGAATTTTTTATTTTTCTCTTTTTCTCGTGGTCCCTGTAATTGGGAGTGTTTGGGTATGGCATTAATTGGTGGTAAATCCTGCTGTGTTTCAGTGAATGCACCAGATGGAGGTTTACCCAACTGATGCATTGCTTGGTCTGCTGTAACCCAAATAAAAGAGGGGACTGTGCAGGAGGGGCTGAGTGAGGGAGGGAGGGAGCTGTAATTAGTCAGTTCTGGCTACTCACACTGCTCTGTCCTCAAGGTCTGCATCTGCTGCAGCTCATTACTCAGTTTTTAATTGAGCAAGCCAAGGAATCACGTTTCCTTTCTCCAGGGGTGTGTTCAGCAGTGACTCTGAGCACTGGGAGGTGGATTTGGGGGCTTGCAGAGGCTTTTGGTGACAAGGCACAGGCACTGATTGTGAGCCCTGCTCTGATCTCCTGTGGGAAGAACTGGCTCTTCCTTGGGTGGCTCCTGCCTGGAGCAAACATGAAATAAAGGGGCAGCTGAGCTGGGGGGCTGCAGGGCTGGGGCAGTGAGCAGGGCTGGGGCTCCAGCTGTGCTGTGGGTACTGAGCTGTTCATCCATTTTTAGATGAATTCCATGCCCTGGGTTCTGACTGCAGCATTTCCCTCCCAGGAGCGAGTGGGATGTGACACTTTGTGCTGCAGTTCTGGAACAGTGTTTGCTTCTCTTGGCCAGATTTAAATATAAGCATAGATTTGGCTTAATATGTTTGGTGTTCTCAGGTTTTCATTTTCAGACATTATCACTTCTCCAAAATAGCCAATGATTTATTTCTTGTTTTCTGACAACTTGTATTTTCGTGTTGGCTCGGTTGGAATTTTCATAGTTCTGCATGTGCAGAGTGACAAGTTCTGGGGATTTTGTTGTAATGCTGTTTCTGAGGCCTCATTCACTGATTTGTCAGTGTTTGTTATTAGTAGATTGGACTGAAACCAGACCAAACCCACAGATTTAATTTTTCCAAGGTCTTCTCCTCATGTATTTGCAGTATTTCTTTAGGTAATGATTAGGATTTGATGAAAGGGGGAAATTCACTTGCACTGAATATTGAATTTTCAGAATGGAGAGGCATGAGCCACATTTTGAACCTTCCCTCCCTGCAGAAACTCCTTGCCAGAGTGTCCTGGCAAACCCACTGGCATTTCTCCTTTGAGTTTCCATCTTAGGCTTCATCAAAAGGCAGAACAGTCTCTAAAGCAATTTGGAAGCCTGTCTGTGTGTGTAGATGTGCACTGATACACACACATATGTGTATTTAGAGATATGATTATGTATATGTGGGGATCTCCAAAGAATAAGTGATGCAATCAGAATTTTTACCAATTTAAACCTTGAGTTTGCATTTCCATGCACAGTCACAGAGTCCATTCCCTTAATCACAGACCTTGTCATGAATTTCAATAAGCAAGTATGATTCATGGCATGCAAAATGAAGCAGAAATTCCAATAATACTTGAATTATTTGATTTTTAATAACATGGCTTGTTCCTTTGGAGCTTTGTTGAAGTCCCTCATGAGTGCAGGTCTGACTGATGGGTGACCAAGGGGCTGGGTTTGTGGCACCTTTGCCCTGGGCACACAGGGGTGGATGTGGCTGTGTGGGGTGAAACACCAACAGCTTCAGCATTTCTCTGAGTCAGAACACTTTGCCTCAAGTCCAGCAGCACCAAAGGTGTGTCCCTGCATGTTCCACTGTCCAGCTGCGGGGGTTGGGGGCTCTGGACTTCTGTGCCCGTGGAACAGCAAACTGTGCACAAACACTGGTTGGTTTATTGTGGGAGGTGACTCTGGGTGCTCCCACCCCCCCAGCCCTGCTGAACACTCAGGGGCAGACTGGGGGGAGTGAAACTGGGAGGAACCACAGCTGCAAGCCCAGTGCTCTGAGCCCCTGCTGCTGGTCTGTGGCAGGGCTGGGTGGGTGTTCTGTGGGGGCACCTTGGGGTGTCCCACAGGAGGTTCCAGCAGGGTGGCAGTCCTGGATGTTGTACTTGAGCTGCTTTCATGTGAGCTGTGCAGAGCAGGACAGACACCACCTGGTCTGAGAACCCTGGTTTGCACCCAGCCCTGGCAGGCTGAGCCAGGGCAGCCCTGGGAATGGTCCCTGCTGGTTTCCAAGGAAATGTTCAATCAGGGGCTTGTCTGTTCCAGTAAGAAACGTTTCATCTTCCTCATCAACGTCGTGTTCGGGTTCCAGCCCATCAGAATGAGGTCGTGGGGATCTGGGGAGGTTGTGCTGCTGAGGGACTAAGTGGGGCCAGGGTTGTGAATGGAAGAATGTGATTAATTTTTTAAACCCTGCATTTGTCAGTGAAGCAATGGCAGCAGCAGCAAGTCAATGAGCGTTGGCTGGGGATGGGACTGAAAGCAGAGCTGTCTGATGGAGGAGAGGAGGGAGCTCAGAGCTCACACCATGCAAGGCCAGTCTCTGACAAGGCCCCAGCTCTGTTTGCTGCTACTTCTTAAATTTAACAATCTCCTTTACACATCTAAAGGCTCATGTTTTGAGCAGTCAGATTATACATGAACAACAGTGCTTTTTACTTGAATTTTGGCTTGTTAATAGTAGCTAAAATCCAGTTAAACTCTTGTTCATGGATATCAAAATTACATTTCATTACTAGACCATATCATGTTTAAAATGGTAATTACCCCAGTTTTTTGTCCTCAGAGCTCTTCAGTGAGTCCCAGCACTGTGAGCTAAATCCTTCAAGGTTTTGGATGAAAGACATGAAGATGGTTTCAAATAAACTCAGCCCATTCCATCCTGCTTTTTTCTGTGGGATGGACAGTTTCACTCCTCAGATGTTAAAGCAGGAACCTTTTCTTCCCTGACAATCTCTAACAATCATTTCCAAAGGCATTTTGGAGGTGGCTCAGGAACACTTTATGTACTGGCAATCTTTGTGTATTTTCACTTCTGTAAATGAGTGGATGTCTTGGTGAGTCTTTGGATGTATCCTGTGAAAATGTGGGGCTCAATCCAGGAGTGTTGTGAGAGACTCTGTGTTGAAACCTCACCTGGATGGAGCAGTGTGGGGTGGGAGAGCAGCAGCTGCAGGTTCCTGAACAAGCTTTCCTGGGTGCAGATAGGAAACCTTCTTTTTTCCCACTTGATTCCTAGTAATTTAAAATTCTGTGAGTGCTCTTCTCAAGAGCAAATGGGCAGTGAGTTTGAGTTTGTTGCTTTTTACTTTAGAGGACTGAAATACCTGTGTCAAGAATCTGTGTGTCTGTGCCAGGTAAAAGCAGACCCAGAGAAAGTGCAAACTGCTCTTACATGTCCTCAGCCAGCACATGCACTTTGCAAATTGGTGTTTAATTGTGAGTCAGCTCCTGTGTGCTCTGTCCATGTGTAGCCATCACACCCTGATGGCAGACAAACCTCATGGCTGAAGGGAATGGGGGGCTCCTGGCAGGAAACAAACTGCTACATTTAAAACCTAAACCAGAAGAGTCTAATTCTGACAGTGCTTACAGGGTTGTACCAGTTTTCACTGGGGCTGCAGGAGGATCTGCCAAACCTGCCTGTGTCAAGAAATCTCTGTGTTTTCTGTTGTTAATGGCTTATATAAAAGAGAAATCATTTAAGTGTAAAAGAGAGAGATTAATGGGAGAATTGTGGTTTCATTCATGTTGCCTCACCTCATTCATTGTCCTCTGAAGGAGCCTTGCCTGCTTGCTCTGCTCCTGTTGGAGCTGGGGATTATTCTTAGCACCAACAACTTGATCCTTTCTCTTCCCCAGCATTGCCATGGCAACTAAAGAAAATATGACTTCGCAGAGGGGGATGCTGAAGTCGATACAGAGCAAGATGAACACCTTGGCCAGTATCCTTTGCTGCCAGTTGGTGCTGCCACTGCAGAACAAGAGTTATGGGACAATTTTTCACTGTCACTTGGGGGTCAGGGGTGTCACTGGCTGTATAACCTGTGTTGCCATTAGTGACAAACAGGCCAATCTTTTACCAGTCTCATCTGACTGAAGCATCTTAAATGGTGAATATGGTGAATGGTTGGGTTTGCTCAGCTTTAGGCACTGCATAGAAATGAATGGAGCTTACTTTTCAGGTAGAGATCTGCAGCAGCTGTTTGTGGCCTTCCCTGCTGTCTGGTTCTGTAGAAGTGCAGTTTAATTTCAGTTCCTGCTTTTTGCTTCCAAAAGAGCTGCAGCTTGGTGTGCATCACTGCTGGCTGTGCTTTCCAGCTAAGGGTGGTCAGGGCCTGAGTATCCTCTTGTCTGTCACAGTCTTATAGATGCTAATTAAGATTTTGGCTTGTTGCTTTCTCTCCATAGTCTGTCCCATGGCTAAAGAATGTACCAGGTTGTCAAGTCATGCATGTTTGTTGTTTTCCCACTTGGTCCTTCCCTTCTGTCCTGAGGGCCCAAGGAACAGCCCCAGCATCGTTTGATCAGACCCAGGACATCCTGGAGAGCTGAATCTTAGTAACCCACACGTTTCATTACAGTTCTTGGCAGGAGCAACAGATGGAATTCAATAAGCTTTGGCCTTAAAAGATTCTTGGTTGTAAAGACATGAAGCTCTGAAGCAGATTGTCTTGTCAATTGTATTTTGTGCATTTACATCCTCATGGTTTTACAGTAGGAATTCTTCCTTTTGTGCTGTACCTACACAGGGTGTGGCCGTGCAAGCTGTGGGGGTTTCTCAGTTGTTCCCTTCATCAGTAACAAAATTCCATGAAAGAAATCCCACAGATGTTTTATGTAACTGCCCTATTTTCTCTCATTCTCATTTAAACACAATTATTAACAGTAACTAAGCCTCACGTGTTGGAGATTCAAGAATATCAGACACTGGTAATTGATGTGATGAGGTGAAGAATTGTGTGTAGCTGTGGGCTCTGAGCTGCCTCTCCTTTCTGCTGCTCAGTGGGGTGCAGCTCTGCCCCTGCTCACTGTCACTGTGTCCCTGCTCACTGTCCCCTCTGTTCCTGTCCCTGCTCACTGTCACTGTGTCCTGCCCCTGCTCTCTCCAGCCTGGCAGAGGGGCTGCATTTCCTGCACTGTTGGGGTTTGCACACCCAGCTTTAAGGCTCATTGCTGAGCGTGCAGTTTGCAGTTTGCCCTTGACCAGCTGCCCCCAGACAGGTTCCCAGCCGTGAACAGCCTCATCCAGAGGATCAACCTGCGCAAGCGGCGGGACTCGCTCATCCTGGGCGGCGTCATCGGCGTCTGCACCGTCCTGCTGCTGCTCTACGCCTTCCACTGATGGACTGGGCTCTGCTGAGCCACCCCCACTCCCTCCTGCCAGCCCAGCCCAGCCCAGGGATGGGGCAGGGACAGAGCCAGGCCTGCCCTCGTGCTGGGACTGGCAGCGTGATGGCAGCAGCTCCTGCTGGTGACTGTGCCACCGGGGCTGGGCTGAAGCTGCAGAGTTTCTCCTCCCCTGCCACACATCTTTGGTTAAACCTGGTGGGATCTGTTTGTCTTTAATCCCCTCTCTCACTGCAAGGTAAGTGAGTGCAGGACACTTTCCAGGAGTGGTGGAACAGTGTGAGTGCTCAGCAGTGCTGGGTTGCTCTGGTGCTGGTTGGGAAGGCAGGAGGGTTGGTCCCAGCCTGTGCCCCTGATGCCAGCCCAGCACTGAGCACCATCACCCTGCCAGAAAAATACTGCAGCTTTAAGCCCTCAGGTTGCTTTACTACTAAATACATGTTCTGTAATTCTTTTTTAACTCCTGGTTGACATTCTGGTTATTTCTGCATAACTTGTGCTGTGAGAACTGTGCTTCACTCAAAGTCCTCAAAGTTAAAAAGAAGGGTTGTTCGACTTTTTTTTTTGCACAGAATATGAATAAAGTACCCTCTGAGGGAGATGTTGAGGCTTCTCGTGGCTCTAAAGGGACTGACAAGAACCCCTTTGTAAAAAGGGAGCACAGTGTTTAAGCAGCTGTTTACTCTGGTGTTCACTCATCTGCCAAGTGACCAAACATGAGCTCACCTAAAGGCATCTCTTGGCTGGGAATCCTTGGATTTTGGCTGGTGTCATAAAGGCCTTTATAAAGACATGATAGGCAGTTTGCAAAGTCTCTGTTGTAATTTAGATAAAGTGCTTCTGCTAGAGCTGATATTTGTACACTGTAGGAAGGGTTTGATCTGAACTGTCAATGGAAATGGGAGTGGTGATGGTTGTACCTGAGGCAGAGGTGCCTTCCTGCAAAGGGTCTGGGCAGGACTCCTCCTAGTAAAGCCCTGAATGGATGGGTAGTGAAACAAGTATTGTTTACCATTAGTCTGGGGGTAAAACACTTTTTTTGGTTCAGACATGCAGACAAATTGCTGTTGTGTTTGTCTCTAAACAAATCTGACATCAGGAGTGGCTTTGATACTGCAGGTTCCCAGAGGTGGATTTTTCTGCTCTTTCTGTGGCACTTTTCCATCTGTCATATCATAACCCAACCAATTCAAGCCAAGGCACTGAAATACCTTTCTAAGAACCTGATTAACTCTTGTCACAGAGCACTGACAGTGGTTCCATGTCTGCCCTGCCCCCAGACTGCCACGGCTCCAGGCTCTGCAGCAGAGCCCAGTGGGACACACAGGATGTTACTGCACTTTGTGGTGTCAGGGAGTTCCTCTGGGGGGAGCAGAGACTGTGCCTGGTGGGGTGTAAAACCTGCCTGTGACACACACAGTGTCTGTCTGGGTTTGGAGGCTTCTCTGCACACCAATAACTGTGTGATCAGTGGAAAAGGCTCCTAATCACTCCTCCTGGCAGTGGGATTAGGGGGCATTTGGAATCAATACCTACAAAACTGTGGGGCTTGTGTTTTAAATAGAGGGTGATTATTTGGGAATGCTCCTGCTTGGAGATGAAATGTTTATTAAATGGGTTTATGAAAAAGGTGGTTTATTCCTGGCTCTGTGTGTTGGGAGATCAAATCTTTTCTCCCCAAAGCCTTTGCTCTGATTGCTCCTCCAGCCCAGGGGACCCTGCTCAGCTCTTGTGCATCTGTTTGGGATTGGCAGGATTTGGTTGCTCTACAGTTGGCAATAGAAGATCTGCAGTACCCTTAATAAATTCACTTATTTAATCTTATAACAAGTCTTTTTACTGGACTTAACTGATTATTTGGTGCATATATTTAATCTTATTGTGTGAAAAAGCTGCTATGGGAAATATGTAGATTATAATAAATATGTAAACATAATTGATTTTTCATGTTATGAAAATGTTATGGAGGAACCAATATATTTTAGTATAAAAATGGAAATATGCTGAATTATCTCTGATAAAGCTTTACTGGAAATGGTTTTTTGGTGTTGGCAGCCCCTCCATGGGTTTTATTTGTGCTGGTTGTGAGTCAGTTTTGTGTTGAAAAGACATTTAATTATCCTTGGAGCTTTCCCTGCTCATCATCTCGTGGTCCCCTGGCAGAGGGAGGGGAGGTTGTGCTGTGCCCCCTGAGGGGTGTTTGCCTCTGCCTCTGCCTGGGGGGCACCTGCTCACTCAGGAGAATCAGCCTCAAAACTCCCCTCCACCAGCCCAGCCCTCTGCTCACAGCAATGGGCTGCAAAAGGATTGGAGTAATTAATCACAAATCCCCAAATATAGGTCTGTGTGTCTCCTGCTGCTAAACGTGTCCTCCAGGTCATTCATTCTGTGGGTTCCTCTGGCTCTGAGGGAGAAAAATGTGGTTAAAGAATTCTCATTTCTGCAATTCCTGCCAGAGTGGCAGTTTCATAGAACTGTGCTAAGAAAATTATTGCTGAGCATTGAGTTGAAAGGAGAACATGCACAGGATTTCTGATGGCACATTTAAACTTCATTTTCTCCTTCCTGCTGGACAAGCAGCTGCTCCAAGCCTGGCCAGGCTCTGCTCCAGGGGATTGTGTTGGTAACTTGGCCACGTTTCACACGGCTGGGAATGTTTTCATCTGTTCTTTAGGCTGTTTCTCTACATGTTTATCTGCTCTGCAATCTCCTGCTGGATCCTCATCACACTGAGGAATCAATTAGGGTTTTCATTTGTGGTTTAGAAATCCTTTCTTTGGAAGCTCTTAAGGTTACTGTGAGAAGAGTCAGTTCCATGCTGGGTGTTGGAAATGAGAAAGCAAAAGGAGATTTTTAGGTGATGTGAAAGTGTCAGATAAACATTGTCAGCCTGTTGTGCAGGGCTGTCCCACCAGGTGCTGCATCCCCAAACTCTGCCCAGGGAGCCAGGGCTGGGCCACCAGTTCTGATGGGGCAGCTCATTCACTCACCACTGTTTAAATGTAGCAACTTGTTTCCCAAGATCACTTGATGCACAATCTTTTCCTATTTTTAATTTTGTCCCAAGCTTTCATTTGAAGCAGGAAGGAGAGGTAAGAGCTGTGTCAGTGCTGAAGGAGGAAATCCTTCTGAAACTCTTTATGGCAGTGCTGAATTATGAAACCCTTCAGAGCAACGTGCAGGGCAGGGAAGACACTGAGCCAGAACTGAGCCATGTTCTGGTGCCCTCCCTGTGCCCTGCCCCTCTGCTGGCACTGCAGGGCTGGCCAGGGGTGGTGCTTCCAGCTCTGGGTGCAGAAGCAGCTGTTGGTGAGTCTGGTACTGAGTGGGGAAAGCAGTTCAATAAACCAGACCCAAAACAAAGCCCTTTCTCACAATACATCTCAGACCTTGTCACTGAGTTTCTGCTTGCACTTTCTGATCTTCTTCTTTTCATATAAGTTCTTGAAACTTCTATTGTAACTGTAATTATTTTTGTTCTCACCTATTGTGCATTCTCTATATGTATTAAACAAAAAGGCTTTGATATGTAATTTAATAATAAATTAGAATTCTAAGCAAGGTGCTTGGTTCTTTCCCCCATGACAATCTGCCCACCCAAACCTCAGGGAGGATCCAGAGGAGATGCATCTTGGCTGCTTTGGAATTGGTCCTGAACACACCAATTAGTGTGTTCTCCAGTTTTATACAAATATCAGAGTGATGGAACATCTCCTGACCCAAAATGCCTGGTGTGGTGGGGGGTGTTCCTGCTGCTTGCATGTGCAGACCTGGCTTGGCTTCTCCTGCCTGGGAAGGGGCTTGTCATAGTCCTGGTGTTTCTTCATGCTGTTCTTGGACAAGTGGAACAAGGATGGTTGTCTTTAGAGGTAAGTGCCAAGAATCTGTCTGTGCAGTTCTGTGTTCAGAACAGACAGGAATCTGTTCCTGGAGTTTTCCAGCACTGCCGTGGTCGGATCCACCTCCCTCCTCGTGTCCAGCCAGGCAGTTCTGTGCCTGAAGGCTCCATCTGGACCTCCTGGGTTTGCAATCTTTCTAAAGATGGAAATCTCTCAATGCTAAATCTTCCAGTGCCACTCAAATCTATTGTCTCAAAGCATTGGAGCTGCCTGGCAGGTGCTGCCTGTGTGTGAGTGAGGCTGGGAGTGAAGGGAGGGATTCCTCGTGGCAGAGCTCTAAAGCAGAGATAACATCTCTGTATCCTTAATGCCTGCTAAATATTCAGGAGTGACCAGATGCTTTCCCCAGGGAAGGCTTTGACTGCATCTTTCAAGCTGGAGAAGAAACTTCCAAAACCTTTTGAAAATGGAAAGACAGTTCTGGTTTCAGATGGTGGGAAGTGCAGTTGGTTCTCCAGTTGTGGCGCTGGTAATAAGTGGTGCATAAAATTCCATCTTCGTTTGGATTAGAAAATGAATTATGAATGGCACTGAATCCTTTTTCCTGCTCCCTGCACAGTCAATAATTTATAGTGGCACAGGAGTACCATATTATATATTTTTAACCATCCACATCCCAGAACGCTGCAGTTCCTGTTGGCAAGCGCTGCCCTTCCTGCCAGGCCCCCGGGGTGGGTGTGCTGCGTTAGGGATGAGCCTGCCCTGCCCTGCTCCATACCCTGCCCTGCCCTGCTCCATGCCCTGCCCTGCTCCCTGCCCTGTGCCGCTCCAGAGCAGATTTCCTGCTGGCAGAGCCGAGTGCTCCGGTCGGAATTCCCGCGGAGGGACAGGAGCGGCTCCGGCTGCTCCTCCGAGCGTGGGCGATGCACAGTGCCCTGCTCTGGATCTGGGAACGGTTCGGTGGCAAACCCTGGGGTTTGCAGAGGT
>VWZD01000830.1:340819-357900 GCA_013396695.1 Sakesphorus luctuosus | reverse complement strand
CCTGTCGCAGCCCTCCCTGTCGCAGCCCCTCCCTGTCGCGGCCCCTCCCTGTCGCGGCCCTCTCTGTCGCAGCCCCTCCCTGTCGCGGCCCTCCCTGTCGCAGCCCCTCCCTGTCGCAGCCCCTCCCTGTTCTTTGCTCCGATGAGCCCCCGAGGCTTCGCTAACCCAGTTCTGGGAGCGCCGAGTGCGGCAGCAGCAGCCGGGCTGTGATCGCAGTCCCTGCGCCTTTGAGGCAGCATTTGCAGTTCTCCCATCGTGGGTTATTTTCTGCCTGCCTCGATTTGGCCCCCTGTGAGCCCTTTGTCAGCCAGTGTGGGATTTGGAGAGTCCTCTGTGATTGTGGCCATTTAGATCTCACCTCTTGTGTCTCTTTGCCTGCTCTCTGTGCTGCCCATCCAGTTCTCACTTCCCTCCTGGGTGTTTGTCTTCAACCAGACATTTCAAACACATGGATTTATTTTTGGTTTCGTGATTTTTCGTTTCCTTTTAAAGAACTCAGCCTTACTTTGAAGCCCACAAAGGCTGTCCAGGGTAGCTTGAAGCTTATCAATCAAAGCCACACCTGAAGAGAAGTCACTGACACCCCTTTGGTGCAGGAGCACAGCGTGGTGAAAAGGGAGAGGTTTGGTGTTTTGTTTCCTTTCTTATCCTCCTTGCCCATACCCATCTGTCTGATGCAGAATTCTTGGAAGTGGGGATGATATTCTTCATCTTTAGTCTTTCTAAAGCTGCACTGAAAATAGAAGCTTCTCTCTGCAGGTTGCAAAGTCCCATCGAGCTGCCAGCTGTACAGTGGAAACTTCCTGAGCTGTTTGCTGTGCCTGTGCCTGGCCCTGGCATTGCTGCAGATCCTGGGCCTCCAGCCCGTGCTGGGCTGGCTGCTCTCAGGCTCAGATGCTGCTGCACCCTTGGATTTTGGAGGGAACCTTTCCTTGAGGTGCTGTGGGATGCTCAGGAATGTTGCAGGAGTAAAAACCAATTGTGAGGAGCTGGGGAAGTGCTGATCAGGTGTCCCTGGCAGGTCCAGCTTTAACACAAGCCATAATTTATTACTTTAAAAATAACTGGACTGTGCAAGGGAGTCTGGTGGGTCCCTGTGTTGTGGTGCTGAACAAGTGGGGATCCCAGGAGGTCCCTGCCACTCTCCAGTGTCAGAGGAGGCTGGATGGGCCTTGGGATTTCAGCAGGCTGTCTCCTGGATGCAGGAAAACACCCAAGTGCAGAAGGGGGGATAGGTGGATATTTCCCTGCTGTGCCATAAATGGAGTTCCCTCTAGGTCAGGCATGTATCACCAGTGCTAAATTTACTTCCAAATATTACTGAGGTGGGGAGGTTTGTGAGTCAGGTCTATAAAAGCAAGCACTGCTTATGTAAAGTATGGCTTGGAAAGAGGCTGGAGGGGCTTGGGCTGCAGAGAGACCATTCCTGGTGTGTCTCTGCCTTCTCAGCATAAATAGGTCTTTGCATTCAGGTGGGGGCTGCACCTTCACTGTGGCTGTTCCTCGCAGCAGGACGGAGGGATCTGCTGGCCAGCTCTTCCTGTGCTTCCAAACAGCTCAGGAAATGTAAATATTTTTCAAGCCTGTGCTCTGGCTTAGATGCAATTGTTTTAAAATAGCAAACCAAACCTCGGGGGATGATCAATTCTTGCAGTGCTTTGGGGTTGCTCCAGGTGGAGTTGTGCTGTGATGGCTCTGGGAGGGGAAGGGAGGGGTGGGAGTGGCACTGCCCTGGCCACTGTGGTGTCTGGATCTCTGTCAGCCCTCCAGGTGCACCTCTGTCTGGTGTGGGCACACCTGAGGTGCTGCAGCCACCTGTGTCTGTGCCAGCAGAGCCCCTCTGTGCCTTTGCCATGCCAGGCAGGCACGTGTGGGCCATCCTGCCCCACCAGCAGCATCCCTGGGTCCAACCAAACCACATCCCAGGGGAAGGAGCTGCTGCTGGGCTTCCTGGGGGAAAATCTTCCTAACTCATTAGCCAAGTTCTGTGGTGCTGCTGATGCCCTTGGGAGGTGAGGGGTGAGCTCACTGTGGTCTGGGAGTTCTGGGCAGGGGGGGAAGAGCTGTTTGAACTCATTTTTGGGGACATTTCAGCTTATTCCCACTCTATGCTTTGCAATCAAACATCAAGGTAAGAATAGAGCATTGCTTTAGGGGTGGCAGGTCTTCCCCACATTCCTTTCAGTTTCTTGCTGTTTGCTGCAGCCCTGGGTCGGCCCCTTCAGACCAGGAATGAATTACAGTGCAGAGCATCAGCTGCTGGTTTGTTTTTCTGCCCATCTGGAATTGGCCAAGTGATCTGTTTGCATTAAACCTTGCTGGGAAGGAGCATAAAATACAGGTTTGATGAAACTGTACCTGAGACCAAATAACTGGGAGAAACTGCTTTGGAATGTGCAGCCTGTAATTAAACCTTTCCAGGAGGTGCAGGAGCTCAGCAGAAGGAGCATTTGCTGGGAAGGCTTTGCTTTGTTCCACACTGTGTGCTATTAAAGCAAACAACTTCCCAAGCTCCTGCCCAAGAACAGCATCTCCCAGCCCAGCTCAGCTGCAGACAATGAGGGCCAGCAGGCACTGGTTGCTTGGCATTTCTTAGCCTGGGAGCTGGGTAGTTCAGCTCATGGAGAAATCCCCAGTCCTCTATTTTAGGTATTCCAGGAGGTTTGATTTTCTGAAGGATCCAGCAGGAACCAGCACCAAGGGCAGGTCCTGGTTTAGAGCAGTGCCCAGATCTGCTGCTGCAGTTCCCACTGGGCACAGCAGGCTCTCCTGCATTGCAGAAACCCTGAATCCTCAGCACCCACTCCAAACCTCTGCAAAGTCTGTCAAATATGTCTTGTCTGATTGGAAAAGGTGAGTCTGAGATGTGATGGGAACATCTACCAAGTAGGGCCATGGCAATCCCTGGGCCTGGAAGTGTTCCAAGAGCATGTGGGTGTGGCACCTGGGGCATGGTGTGGTGGTGACCATGGCAGTGCTGGGGTGGACTCGGTGCTCTCAGAGGTGTCTCCAAGCTCTATGATGGTCTCAGAGGTGTCTCCAAGCTCAGTGATGCTCTCAGGGGTGTTTCCAAGCTCCGTGGTGCTCTCAGAGGTGTCTCCAAGTTCTGTGATAGTCTCAGAGGTGTCTCCAAGCTCCGTGGTGCTCTCAGAGGTGTCTCCAAGCTCAGTGATGCTCTCAGAGGTGTCTCCAAGCTCCGTGGTGCTCTCAGAGGTGTCTCCAAGCTCAGTGATGCTCTCAGAGGTGTCTCCAAGCTCAGTGATGCTCTCAGAGGTGTCTCCAAGCTCAGTGATCTGTGCTCAGCTGCACTCCTGGCCCTGTGTCTCTGTGTGGGTGCAGGAGCTGTGGCTGCATTGCCCTGACCTGGCAGGGGAGTGGTGATGGCTCTGAACTGCATCATGCAGAGCCTTCATCTGTAAAGGAATCTGCTGGATCTGGGCAGGAAAATAGGAAGGTGGAGTCTTTGGGCACCCTCACAAAGTCAGATTTGTTGTTAATCTGCTCTTTTACTGAGTCTACCAGGAGTGTGTTTGGTGCACCATGTATCCAAATTGCATCTTTTTTTAAACCTCTACATCTCAGACACTGCTCTGTGAGCAGGGGGAAGTCTGGGCTGCAATCCCCTCTGGTTTGGCCAGTGTTGGGTGTTGCATCTCTGCAGACCCCAGAGCCAGGATGTCCATGTGCTGCTCCTCACAGGGACTCTGCTGCTCCCCTGAGCTCTCCCCTGTGGTGCTGCTGCCCCAGGCTCAGGCTCCATCCCTGCCCAAATGGCTTCCTGAGAGGCTGTGCTGGCTTTGAGTGAGCCCAGGGAATCCCTGAGCTGCTCCCTCACCAGCAGCCAGTGCTGGGGGGAGAGAAAATGGAAAGCTTTTCCCTCTGCTTTCAATCTGGAGCTCCTGACTGGAGCAAAGGCCTGGAAACCAGTTGAAGAACTGGGGACCAACTTTTTGTCCCTTGCTTGAACCCCAAACTCGTGGAAATTCATTAGTGAAGACAAACTGGGAGTGGAGGGAGAGCCTGTAATGTTTAGCAGAAAACGTATGCAATGTGGAAATTGGATGGAACCCTCTTGCTGTTCCTCTGCAAATCTATTATACATGAGCCCATCAGAGCAGGGTATTAATAAAACAGGAGCTGAAGCTCTTGGCTCTGCCTTCTCTTTAGTGAGACATCAGAGCCCAGCCTGCCTTTGAAGTGTGGAGCTCCCTCTGCCCTGCTGGGGACGGGACGGGGGCCCTGAGGGGAATCCACCTCTGAAGGGGAACCTCCCCATGGTGGGGGGTTTGTGGCACTCAAATCCTCCTCCCCCAGGACAGAACCAGGGCTTGTTTTCTGCTCATTCTTCTTGCCTTCTGAATTCTTTAAGCAATACACACAAAAGGCTAAAGATGTGCAGGCAGGATGTGCTGGGATGTAAAAGGCATCTGTTCCTCCAGAGCTTCCCCAGCAGGAAAACTTTCCTTCCATCCCAGTCTCTTGTTGTGCACAGGGACCCCCAACCACAGCCACAACCCCTTCTGCTTTGCTGAATGGCAGGAACTGTCACACTGGACTTCCCAACCCTCTGTGGTTTGTTTCTCCCTCAGGACACCCAAATGGGGCTCTTTGGAGCTGCCCCACAGTCCCAGCTGTGTGGCCAAAGCCCCTGTGCTGGTGGTGCCTCCTCCCTGCTGGGTGGGCAAGGGCAGTGGCAGAGGTTGAGCTGGGGGCACAGGGGCTCTGGGCAAGGCCCAGCTGGTGTGGGGTGAGTGGGACCTGTGGGGCTGTGGGCAATTAATCTTGGCTGGTGCTCTGGAGCTTGTTGAGCAGCTGCTCCCTGGGCTGGGAGACTGAACAGCAAGAGCTTCATTTAGGTGGGTACCACGGGAGGCTGGTTGGGAGTAACAACCAGCAGATCTAATTAGACTTGCAGTTTTCAAAGCAGAGGGGAATGGACAGACCAAAGAAATGTGCTTTAATTTGTTAAAAATGCCCCAGTGAGCTGCAGAGCTGGGGAGGGGGGTGATGTAGTCTGAGGGAAGGGCTGGGGGACAAACAGGAGGGCTGAGCACGTTGCTGGGGGCTGTGGAGCAGCTCTGTCCCACTGGGGTGGCTGTGCCAGGGCTGTGCCCTGCAGGGCAGGGGGGGTTGTGCCCTTCCCTGTGCCCTCCTGGCTGGCAGAGCCTCCCACAGCAGGTGCTTCCCCACCAGGCTGATCTCTCTGCACCTTCCCCTGCTCTCACTTGGGCTGTTTGTTTCCTTCTGCTCTCGGCCTGTACATGTTATTTGCAACCCACTGCACCCAAAATACCAACTGGTTGCTCTTGGAGTGTGAAGCAACAGTTAAATGAGTAGTTGGGATCATTTTTTGCCCATTTAGACAGAAGAAACCAGTTCAGCTTTGACCATGCATGTTACATTTTAATTTTTTTCTCATGCCAAGAAATACAAAGAAAGTATATAAGATATACCATACCATCCTGCAGGAAAAGAAACATTCCTCAGCAAGGAGAAGCAGCTGCAGGTCCTGGGGGGTCCATGCTGGGTGTGACCCGTGGCTGTGCCCTCTGGCTTGGGCACAGGGGGCAGTGCTGTGGCCCTGGGGATGGACCCACACCAAGGGTCTGTCCTGGCACATCCACCAGGGGCTCTGCTGCCAGGAGGGGCCAGGGCTGCCAGGGGGACCCTGCACACCTTCCCTTTCTGCTGTTTCTTCTCCTGGATGGGTGTTTATAGTTTGAATTTTGCTATCTACTGGTGTCAGCAAATGCTTTACAAATATTCCCCCTTTGAAAAGGCTGCTCTCCCCCAGCCCTGCCTTCTGCCCAAGCAGGGAAGTTTTCAGTCCAAACCTGACTGGGTTTGCCAAAATTAAAGGATGTACACTGAAAGAAAAACAGTCTTAAATCTGAATTATTTGAGCTTGACAGTGCAGTCCTGGCTGTGGTTCTGTGGTAAGTAACAAAATGACAGGGCAGTTCTGGGGGGACTGGAGAGTGGAAAAGAAGAAGTCAGGGGGGCAGCCCAGGGGGTGCCTTTCTGCAGCCTTTGCCTGGGCTCAGCATGGCCAGAAGAGGTTTGAATCTTGTATAAAAGGCAGGATCTGCTCCCCTTGTCTCCATGGAGAGGTGTGTGTTGGGAAGGGCAGGGACCCCGCAGGGAGCCCAGGGCAGACATTGCCCCTCCCCAACCCCTTGCAGAGGAGCCCAGGAGTGACATGTCATTGCCAGCAAGACCTGTCTGGGTAGAGGAGAGGCAGAGGGTGGGAGGAAGGAGCCTGTGGGACCCCCACATTGCTCTGGGGTGGAAATGCTGAGGGCAAAGTGTGGCAAAGCAGCAAATGTGGGGAGAGAGGGGGAAACTGGAGCAGGTTGGAACACTGACCAGAAAAAGCAAACCCATCCTTAGCACAGCAAACTTTGACCTCCTTTTGTGGCTTTTTTCCTCCCTTTGTGCTCAGATCCCTTTGGTGTCCCCTGCAGGCCCCAGCCAGTGGTGCTGTGACCCCCTGACTTGTGCCAGACCTTTCCTGCCCTCGGTTGTGGCACCCTGGGAGGAGCTGGGATGGAACCAACCCAGTTCCTCTGCTCAGCACCAGCAACTGCTGGCTCAGCACACCCAGCAAGGGCCCCTCTGTGCCCCCACAGAGCCCAGCTCTGCCCCAGACCCCAGGAAAGGGCCACCAGTGCCAGGGAGGTGCCACCACCCTGTGCCCTGCTGGGAGGCTCTTCCCAAGCAGAGCAAACTGGGTATTTACCTCCCCCAGGGCCTCACACTTGGCCATTGTAGCTCCCACTCCGGCTCCCAGTTAGAGACATTTCTCACCTTGTCCAGCCCCTCAGGGAGTCTCCTCCTGCCAGCCCAGCTCTGCTGCCAGGTGAGGCTGGGCTGGCCCTGCCCTCTCCCCTCTCCTTCCCCAGGGGGCACAGCTGGGCCACATCCTGAGCATTTCGTGGCTCTTCCACAGAACCCTCAACTCTGCTGGGTGTGCTCAGAGGTGCCAAAGAGCTGGGGGGAAGAAACGGTTTGTTTGTGGGGATGGAGGGGAAGGTCCTGTGACATCATTTTTGTGGTTGCCCTGCTGTGCTGAGAGGAGAGGCTGAGCCTGGGTGTGGGAAAAGAGGGGCTTGCCTTGAGGGGGACACTGAAAACAGCCCGAGGAAAGCTGCTGGTCCCCAGATGTCACCAAAAGGGTGACCTGGTGGCCTCCAGGTCTGCCTTCACTGCCCCCTCCTGGCACAGCACAGGGGAGGGTTTGCCAAGGGCTGGGGGCTCTGCAGCGTCTCCATTCCCAGCAATGCCAGCCCAAAAGGGGCAGCTGAGCTGGGCCAAACCCACGGGGGATGTGGAGAGCAAAGTGGCAAAGCCTTTGCACAATGGGCTGCAGAATGTGGAGGAGCTGCCAGGGAGGAGGCACTTCCAGATAGCCCTGGAGAGATTATTTTTGCAGCCCTGGAAAGCCGGGGCACAAACAGAGGAATTACCTTGTCAGGGATAACTGCAGAGGCTTTTCTCTGGATTGAAATGCAGGATAAGAAGAAAAGCTGAATTCAAGAGTGCAATACTGTGGGATCTAATCAGGAGAAAGATTTTGGAGTGAAAGGGATTGAAGTGTTTTGGTTTTCCTTTTTAAATATTTTGAGTAGTGAGGTGGGAAGCAGCAGCTCAGCTGCCAGATGAGACAGAGCAGGACAGAGGGGACAAACCCTGGCTGGGTGCACACAACAGATCATCCATCACCCTGGGGGGCTGGGGGAAGTTCCTGCCTCCTCCTGCACTCAGGGGCATCCTGGGACCTCCACTGGGACCTCCCTGGCTCGGGCCTTCCCCTGGCAAGGGCCACTCAGCTGCTGACAGGGCCCCCCTGCCCCGGGTGCAGCTGCCCCAGCCCAGCCTGAACTGCAGGGGGGGTGGTTTGTGGAGAGCCCTTTGAAACAACCACGTTCAAAGGGAATTTCTGCTCATACAGGTTTCTGTTGAGGAGAAGGAAAAGGGGGTTGTTTGTGGGGCTGTTCAGTGCCTGTGATGAGCGTTTGCCATCCCTGCAATTAGAGCAGAGTAATGTGAACCAGCCCGTGGGGGGAGCCAGGGATTCATCCTCTGCATGAGGGAAAGCACTTATGATGAGAGGCTTTATATAATGATAAAAGAGCATTTAAAGTCTTACTTAATAAATGCTTGGCACTCCCGAGGACTATAACTCACTTTTCCCTGAATTTCAGCCCTTCCTGCCCGAGGAGGAGCTTGCTCAGCTCTTCCCATCACTGAATTCCAGCAGCTCAGAGGGCAAAGGGAACAGATGCAGGACAGGCAGAGCTGCCTTGCTGTGGCTCCAAGAAAAGAGCAGGTTTGCCAGCAAGCAGCTTTGGGGCTCAGGAGTCAAAGAAGTAAAGTTTGGGGGATTTGATGGGATTCCAACAACCATAAGATGAAGGTTGGAATGTCCAAGGGAGGGTTTCTGAACAGCCTGGGAGGAAGAGATGGGGTGCCAAGGGGGCACCTGCACAGAGGGTGCAGGTGGGAGCTCCCACCCAGCAGCCCTCAGTGGTCCCTGTTTGCTAAACATAAAGATAAATTGAAAAGGAGAATTGCAGCTTTGGTCCATTTTAGAAGCCAGTTGTTTGTAATAAAGTGCTGGCAAAGGGGTGGGTGGGAATGGAGCCCAGGAAAGTGCTGGAGGGATGTGCTATTGCTGTGAGTCCCTGGAATCCCTTCTAGTGGAGAGAGAATTGGGAACAGCCTGCCTGGGGGTTTGGCTTTCCCACCCCTGGACCCAAATAATGTCCAGCAAAAGAAAACCCTGTGAAGAGGAGCAATCAAAGAGGGGACAGGGGGGGTTTCACAGTCTGTGCCCAGTAACTGCAGTGTGGATTTACAGCTCAGCCCCTCCCTGTGCTACCCCAGGAGCTCATTCCCAGCCCAGACAGGAGGTCAGTGCCAAACAGTCACTGTGCTGGGAAGGTTCCTGTGCTGTGTGGTGGACTCTCCATGTAGACAAGCCCTCAGGAGCATTGTTTGGTCTGAGGTTTGGAGTGTTTTTCAGGCTGTTGGGGAGCAGAAGTGCCCTGAAGGACCAGGTTTCTCAGTCAGTCCATATTTCTGGGTCCCAGGTTGGCAGAAAGGCCAAGGGGGTGCAGCTCTTGGTCACAATTTGTGTCAGCAAAGTTTGGATAACAGAGATTCAGGTAAGAGGGAGCCAGTGGACATGGGCAGAGGTCACCTACAAAGCCTGACTAAAACAACAGGCAATGAAACTTTGCATAGTCTGGGTGGATGAGGAGAGGGCCAAGCCCAGGAACAACCCACAGCAAGGGTGGGTTGGGCAGGAAGGACCAGGGATGGGGCTGGAGGGAGGCTGGAGGAGCGTTGGAGTTGTATCCCACGGGAAACAGCCGAGGGAGCTGCGTGGGGTGGTGTGGAAGACATGGGGGAGGTGGGACCTACAGGCAGAGTGGGAGGAGCAAGGTCTGTTCTCTTGTTATGTCAAATATAAAACAATAAAAAGTAACACAACCTGTGGAACTGCCCCCTGCCAGCTCCGGAACGCTGGAGATTTTCAGAGATGCAGAAGAGCATGGGAAGGGTGCAGGGAGAGGAGCAGGGGTCTAAAACTCCTCCATGCCCCTGAAAATCTCCTGGAAGACCCTAAGCTGGAGCCCAAAGGGTGAGTTTGGTGAGTGCTGACCTGGCAGGGGCTGGACACGCTGACATGGTGTGACATCAGGGTGCAGTGGGTGGGATGGGCTGTCTGTGCCTCGGTGCTGCTGCTACAGATTAACCAGGCTCTGTCTGGGTGCCAGGAGTGGGACCTCCCCTGGGTGCACAGAAGGAAGGGGTGGGCTCACAGCAACACCTGCTTTGTCCTTCCTTTAAAAAGCCCTCCCTGGGGTCGGGGTGAGGAGGAGCCTGAGGTTCTCATGCAGCAACATCCTGCTCTGCCAGCTCTGAGATCTGCCTTAAGTGATAAAAGAGCTCGTAGGAACAGACATGGAGAACATTCCCAAAGGCATGCAAATGGTCAGTGTCTCTTTTTTTTCATCAAAAATACAAAAGCACCCACCACGTCCTGCAGGCAGAGCCGTGGGCCTGCTCAGCTCTGCTCTCCCTCCTCCTCTGTGGAACAGCTCTCAGCTCCTGATGGCAGTTTGAGCTTCGTTTTGTTTTGCAGAGACAGAGAATTGGATGATTTAAAAACCAACAACCCCCCAAAATTCCAGTGACTTGTGCCAAAATCCTTAGGAGGATTCCTCAAAGTGTCCTGTTCTCGCCTTAGATTTTTCTTTCAAAACAAGCTTCGTTCTTGAAACTCCCTCCTCCTGCTGCACTTTAGTTGTCTCCCCACTCCGTGAGTTTTGCTGGAGGGGAATGAGGTAGTGGATTTCCCCTTTCTCCTCTCCACTGGGTGTCCCATGGCCTTTCCCTTTCCTTCTGCCGCGGTTTTCCTCCCATCACCTGCACAGACTGGTCTCCAGGAGTGAACAAAACATGCTCTCCTTCCCTCCAGAGCTGTCCAGGGCTGCCCACCTGCACGGGCACAATTCTCTTGGTTGCAAGGCTGAAAGTAAAAACCCCCAAAGGAAAGTTGTCTTCCTCCTCTTCGAGGTATTTGCATGCTGAAACCTCTTCTAGGAAACTGCAAGAGAAAGAGAGTCTCAGGGCAGCCTCAGGTGGGCACAGATGTTTCCCTGACACTCCTGGTTTGGGCTTTGGGTGGTTCTGAGGTCCTCGTTTGCCTGAGCTGTGCTGCTCCTGCTGGTTTGGCAGGTGAGTTTGTGTTTGGGAGGTTCCCCAAACATTTTGGAATTGTATTTCTGGGTGGGTTTGATTTCCCACACCTGAAACCCTTCTGTTTTTACACCAACCCACTTTTCTAACCCCACCACAGCCTTTGCCAGGGCAAAACCTTTCACCAGGGGATGGTCCCCACAACGCTTTGGAGCGCACAGGGAGGGCTTTTCATGCTGGTCATTTGGACAGTGTGTTGTTACAGCAAGGAGCCCGTTCCCTGGGGTGTTTTGCAGGTGTGTGGGGGGGTGTGTCTGTGTGTGGGGGGGTCTGTGTGTCTGTGTGTGCAGCTGGGGATGGCCAGACCAGCCTGGGCTGCACAGGAGGTCAGAGCTCTCCCATTCCCTCAGGGTGGGAGTGCAGCCCCACCTGCCCGAGGGTGGTGGTGGATGGGGCAGGTGTGCCCTCCCCACTGGGCTGGAGCTGGGCCAGGGGAGGTTCCTGCTCTGGCTGAGCCGGGGAAAGGGGAGGGGTGTTACCTCTGACGCTGAGGGAGATGTAGAGCACGATGATGACGGTGCCCAGGACGATGGAGACGATGCTGAGCAGCCTGGCCATGCGCCCGAGGCGCCGCGCGCCGTCCGTGTCCCCCTGCTGCCCGCTGTTCCTCGACTGGGGGGACACAGAGAGCCCTCTGAGGGGGCTGCAGCTCGGGGGGCTCCCTGGCTGCACCCCAAACTGAGAGCTCTGCGACCAGGGGGACAGACCTGCCAGCCTGGGCTCTCACAGGGTGCAGACAAACCCCCTCCCTGAGCCCACGGCCTTGACAGCTCAAAGTGAGACATTGGGGGTTTTAAAAAATAAATAAGAAACTAAGAGCTGAGAGGCCAAGTCCTGCTCCAGCACCAACCAGGAAACCTCACTGACCATCTGAACAAACAAATACTTGATGTTACTCCTCCATTTCCCATTCATTCTGCTTTAATGCCACCACCTCTTGGCAGCACCATGACCAAACCATCCCCAGCCCAGGCTGAGCACTGACAGCTGCTCCGCAGGTAAAATGCAGCTTTGGAGGTTTCCATGGACTCATTTTGATTTGGATCAGCACCTCAGTAACCCAGCAGAGCCTCAGACAGGCTGGCAGCAGCTTCCCCTGCCCCCCTGCAAACATCCTGCCCCCTCTGTGCCCCTGTACATCCCCCCAGCACCTCCTTCCCCTGGCCCTGCCAGCAGCTTTGCCAGGCTGGCTCCAAAGCCACGGGATGCAGCCAAGAGCTATTTTGATTCCAGAACAGGAGGTGACAACATGAAGCCTCCTGGGCTGGTGGCAAGAGATGTGGAGGGGGCAGTAGCCCAGGGTCCCTGCCCTGCTCACCCCCAGCTCCAGCACTGGGGAACTGCCTTCTGAGGCTCTGGTTTTGTAGCACATGTAATGTTTTGGCAGGGTGTGGGTTAGACTGCAGTGAAATATGCAGTTTTAGCTGTCTGCTAGGGAAAATATATAGGCTAACAAATTCAATGTATTTATCACCACAGCTCTCTGGAAGTGTTTATTGCTCATTTATCCTGAACAATTATAAGAAACACATCAGCATTGGCATGGGGTGTTTAGCAAGCATTTGGTACTGTACATATATTATTCATGGCTGTGGAACAGTTTGATTATAGTTCTCTGCTATCACTAATCCTGTGTTTTGCTTTCCACATAAAAACGTTAACATCTTGTTTATTAATCGAGACTTGCTGAGACAGAACAGCTCAGAAAGGCTCTGGGGGCTCTGGGGGATGAGTCTCTGGGTGTGCCAAGGGATTCCACAGCACAGCCCAGGGCTGGAGAGCCTGAAGGACCTTGAAGTGGGGGCTGTCCTGCAGCAGCTGCGGGGCCAGGCAAGGCTGGGGCATCCAGAGCTTACTCATCTTACCTGTTCCCCATTGCTGTCTCTTCCAGTTACTGTTCAAAATGGTTTTTTTTTCCTCTAAGTGGCCTTGTTGCAAACAAAAGCTGTTACTGTTCTGTGCTAGTCCCAGAGCTGAGGAACACGAATCATCATCTCCTCTTCCCTGCAATCTTTCCCAGTTTATGAACTGGCTTTGGATGCTCTTTGCTGCCTTCCCCCAGTGACTCAAAATAAATCATTAAGCCTCAACACCACCTGTGTTTTGTTGAAAGAAACATTGTGAGAGAGGTATAAGTCAACTCCAGGCTTGGATAGATGGCTGTGGCATTTAAAATGGGTAAGGATAGTCTGACTTCTCCCACACCCTTTGGGAATGCCAGTACTTACTTGGGGCACCAAGTGCTGGGCAGAATTGCCCTTCATGTTACTATCTGGTGGTTCTGGCTGGATTTTTTCACTTCCCTGACATTGTCTGGAGTTTTGTATGTCGTGACCTCTCTGCTCCTTTCCCCAGTGTGGCTGCAGGTTGGTGGGAATGTGCCCACCAGTCCCACTCTCTGGCCTGGGAAGTGACCTGAGCCCCTCAGTGCAGCCAGACCCTCCCCTGGTGAAGAAAACAGGTCCACGAGGCAGTGGAGGAGCCTCCAGGTAACTCATTTCACAAGACCAGCGTTAGCAGGAATGGGCTGGAGGCAAAAGCAGAGGCTTTTTCCACCTCTGACCATAGGCCCTGCTGGGATCTGAGAGCAGCTTTTGGCAAATGATTTATGAGCCACTAAACTAAGAAGCATTCATTTGCTTTCCTCTCTGGATGCTTATTACCCAGAAAAAAGCTTTCATGTGCAAAAGCATTGACTTAGGAAAGAAAAGAACAGTTGCAGAGCTAAAGGAATGTCAGCACATTGTGGAAAGGTCCTTCTGTTCCTCCAGGTGATGGGAGGCACAAAACCCTCGTTCCTGCTCAGATTGGTGCATGATCAGGCACTGCTGGGTTTTACTCTGGGAGAAGATTTAAGGCTGTGGGAACTGTGGGGATCACTGGGAGCTGAACTCCTCCCTGCTGTGAGCAGGTGAAACATCAGCCCGTGCTCTGAGAGCTGTTCCTGCTGGCACAAGGACACAGACAGATGTTTCCTGGTTCCCCAGGGTCAGCACAGAGGAAGGATCACTTCTCATCCTGCTCTGCTGGTGCCATGTGGAGATCCCTGGCTGGCAGGGGAGTGTGGAGGGGGTGATGGTGTAGGCAGGGCCAGGACTAGAGAGGGCAGGAATAAATCAAGTGAGTCCCAGGACAGGGAGTGCAGAGGCGACTGTGAAGGGATCAGAGGATGTCCATTGGCTGCTTTTGGGCTGTGTGTGTTTGTCCTGGAGAGCCAGCTCATCTGAGCACACCTGTGCCTTCTGCTTTAGGGGCTGGGCTTCCCTTTCCCCAGCTCTGGATGGGCCCTGGGAGCTGAGGGCAGCCAAATAGCCTTGTTGCCTTGTTGGTCCTGCCTGCCTTTGGGTGTGACACGGTCACTACACTCAGCCCTCACTGCCTGGCAGGATTAACTGACTCCAGCTCTTTTTTCTCTGCCTACTCTCCTACTCCATGGGGCTGGTGCAGCCCAAGGCCCATCCCCACTGCCCTGCAGGCTCCAGTGCCTGCAAGGGAGAGTGTGAGAATCTATTTTGCATGAAGGCTAATGTGGCTGGCAAATCCCCGTGAGAGCCCTTGTTTATTGCCATGCTGTGCAATACCCAGCTGCTTTCCCTCCCGTTGCAGAGCAAAGCCAAACAGGGCTGGCTGCCTTCCCTGGGCTGCCTAAACAGGCTGTGCCACACAACTGTACTACGCAGATGACAGCTGGCACTGGCAGAAACCATGATTCCTCCTCAAAATGGAAATGGGTCTCTCTAGAGGGCTTTCTGTGGCAACTGCCAGTCTCTGTCTCCAAGTCGTTGTTGGTTTTGGGGGGTCTGCTGGCTGCAGGTGCCCCTCGGTGCATTTCTGTGTGGTAAGCAGGTAATTCAGATGTTTTTCAAAGAAAAGGTTTGCCTTTGTTGCAAATCCAAGGCACAAGAGGTGCTGGGCAGCTGTACAAGAGAGCAGCATCTGATGGGTAAGGGAAGGGGTGGCCGTGCCTGTAGGGCTGAGCTGACTGAGCCACCTGCACCCGAGGTGGGTGGGAGGCTTCATTCTCCCCTGCTCGGCTGTTGTGTGTTTGCTGAGCTGTGAGGGATATTTAGTGAAGGAAATTGCCTCTCCAGGGCATCTAAAGGAGCTGCAGGTGCACCTGACACTTTGAAGTGCCAGAGGACAGGAACCAGCCTCCAGCCAGGGTCTCTCCAGTGCCGCAGGGCTGGGCGAGGANCCCCGCCCGCCTCCTCCCGCCTCCGTTCGGCAGCCCCGCACCGGAGCGCCCTGCGGAGCCGAGCGCGGCACAGCCCGGCCGGGCCCCCGCGGCCCCGGGGAGCGCTGCGGGAGCGCTGCGGGCGACNCTCCCCTGGTGAAGAAAACAGGTCCACGAGGCAGTGGAGGAGCCTCCAGGTAACTCATTTCACAAGACCAGCGTTAGCAGGAATGGGCTGGAGGCAAAAGCAGAGGCTTTTTCCACCTCTGACCATAGGCCCTGCTGGGATCTGAGAGCAGCTTTTGGCAAATGATTTATGAGCCACTAAACTAAGAAGCATTCATTTGCTTTCCTCTCTGGATGCTTATTACCCAGAAAAAAGCTTTCATGTGCAAAAGCATTGACTTAGGAAAGAAAAGAACAGTTGCAGAGCTAAAGGAATGTCAGCACATTGTGGAAAGGTCCTTCTGTTCCTCCAGGTGATGGGAGGCACAAAACCCTCGTTCCTGCTCAGATTGGTGCATGATCAGGCACTGCTGGGTTTTACTCTGGGAGAAGATTTAAGGCTGTGGGAACTGTGGGGATCACTGGGAGCTGAACTCCTCCCTGCTGTGAGCAGGTGAAACATCAGCCCGTGCTCTGAGAGCTGTTCCTGCTGGCACAAGGACACAGACAGATGTTTCCTGGTTCCCCAGGGTCAGCACAGAGGAAGGATCACTTCTCATCCTGCTCTGCTGGTGCCATGTGGAGATCCCTGGCTGGCAGGGGAGTGTGGAGGGGGTGATGGTGTAGGCAGGGCCAGGACTAGAGAGGGCAGGAATAAATCAAGTGAGTCCCAGGACAGGGAGTGCAGAGGCGACTGTGAAGGGATCAGAGGATGTCCATTGGCTGCTTTTGGGCTGTGTGTGTTTGTCCTGGAGAGCCAGCTCATCTGAGCACACCTGTGCCTTCTGCTTTAGGGGCTGGGCTTCCCTTTCCCCAGCTCTGGATGGGCCCTGGGAGCTGAGGGCAGCCAAATAGCCTTGTTGCCTTGTTGGTCCTGCCTGCCTTTGGGTGTGACACGGTCACTACACTCAGCCCTCACTGCCTGGCAGGATTAACTGACTCCAGCTCTTTTTTCTCTGCCTACTCTCCTACTCCATGGGGCTGGTGCAGCCCAAGGCCCATCCCCACTGCCCTGCAGGCTCCAGTGCCTGCAAGGGAGAGTGTGAGAATCTATTTTGCATGAAGGCTAATGTGGCTGGCAAATCCCCGTGAGAGCCCTTGTTTATTGCCATGCTGTGCAATACCCAGCTGCTTTCCCTCCCGTTGCAGAGCAAAGCCAAACAGGGCTGGCTGCCTTCCCTGGGCTGCCTAAACAGGCTGTGCCACACAACTGTACTACGCAGATGACAGCTGGCACTGGCAGAAACCATGATTCCTCCTCAAAATGGAAATGGGTCTCTCTAGAGGGCTTTCTGTGGCAACTGCCAGTCTCTGTCTCCAAGTCGTTGTTGGTTTTGGGGGGTCTGCTGGCTGCAGGTGCCCCTCGGTGCATTTCTGTGTGGTAAGCAGGTAATTCAGATGTTTTTCAAAGAAAAGGTTTGCCTTTGTTGCAAATCCAAGGCACAAGAGGTGCTGGGCAGCTGTACAAGAGAGCAGCATCTGATGGGTAAGGGAAGGGGTGGCCGTGCCTGTAGGGCTGAGCTGACTGAGCCACCTGCACCCGAGGTGGGTGGGAGGCTTCATTCTCCCCTGCTCGGCTGTTGTGTGTTTGCTGAGCTGTGAGGGATATTTAGTGAAGGAAATTGCCTCTCCAGGGCATCTAAAGGAGCTGCAGGTGCACCTGACACTTTGAAGTGCCAGAGGACAGGAACCAGCCTCCAGCCAGGGTCTCTCCAGTGCCGCAGGGCTGGGCGAGGAGGGGCGGAGAGAGATCCCTTGTCATTGCTTCGCCTCGCAGCTCCCTCCAGGGAAAGCCCAGCGAGTGGCTCTGGCCCGCTGCCTGGCGGCAGGAACCGGAGCCCGCGGGCTTCCCGGAGCCCTGCCCTGGCATCGCACACCCACCTCCATCTCCGTGCCGCCGCCTCCCCGCATCTCCACCGCCTGCCTTCCCATCTCCATCCCACCGCCTGCCTTCCCAGCTCCATCCCGCCGCCTC
>VWZD01000830.1:204637-325280 GCA_013396695.1 Sakesphorus luctuosus | reverse complement strand
CCCGCCGGGGCCCCGCCCCCCCCGCCTCTCCCCTCTCCTCTCGCCTTTGTTGTGCGATGCGCGCGGGCCGGCGGGGCTGAGCCGCGAGCACCGAGATGGAGCCGCTGAGCCACCGCGGCCTGCCGCGCCTCTCCTGGATCGACACCCTCTACAGCAGTACGTGCCTGGGCCGGGGTGGGCGCGGGGGGCGGCGGGCAGGCTCCCCCCGACCTGTTGTGTAACGCTGCGTCGCGCCGGGGAGGGAGGGAGGGGGGGAGGGTGCTGGGGTCCCGGGCTGAGCCGGTAGCGGGCAGGGGCTGGCAGGGGCAGTGCTCCCCTCCGTGGGCATCCCTCGTGCCCCGGTGGCCGCACGGCGCTGGCCAGAATCGGTCCGGCATCCCCAGGCTCTGGGGACCTGCGTGAGCAGGATGGGTGACGGTAACGGTGGCCCCGGTGCGGTGGCGCTTGCCGGGGCTGGAGGAGCAGCCCGACAGCTGGCACTGCCCACGGGGGTCCCTGGGGTGTGGGTGCCTTTTGCCCCAGGTCCCTTTCCCGTCCCTCCGCGGTGGTGGGCAGGCAGCGCTCCCGCAGCCTGGTGTTCGCAGCGCTCCCGGGCGCTGTGCCGAGGGTGCTGTGGCAACGCGCGGCCGGTGCCCGGGGCTGGCGGGCGGTGGGGCCGGGGGCGTCCTGCAGAGCCGGGGCTGCGGATCCCCCGGTGCCACGGACGGGCAGCAGGGAGGAATGAGCCCCGCAGCCGAGCCCGTTCTGGTGCCAAGGCAGCTGTCGCAGCGGCGGCTCAGGGAGCCGGTGACATGGCTTGGGCATGAGGGGGCTGGGGCACGGGGTCCCCCGTGTTCATTCTGGGGGAGCGTTGAGTTGCGTGGGCACGAGGGGGTGGCTTTTGAGGTGCAGTGTTGAACTCGGAGTTTGGTGCTTGTGGGGCAGCGAGGTTTGGCACGGGTGTGTGGGAAGGTGGGATGCTCCAGGGCATGCCCTGTGCACGTGTTTGGCATCTGTGGTGCCCTGGAGGGAGCAGGGGCCACCGGGGGGTACACTGGGTGGGGCAGAGCCCCCTCCCCGAGTTTTCCAGCCCAAACCTCTGACATCCACAGCCAGAGGATGCACCCAGCAGTGGCAGTGCCAGGGTCCAGCATGGCTGTGCAGGTGTTTGGGCTGGAGCCCAGAGGCCTCATCCAGCCTCAGCCTCTGCACACTCTCCTTCCCAGCCACGGCATCTCTGCAAAGCCATGGCTCTGCCATCCCAAATCCTCCTCCAGCTGCCCTCGCTGAGGCGTGGGGAAGGCTGTTTGGCATGCCCATGTTTTGGGGATGCAGGGCAGGGTCCAGCCTTCATGACACTGGGCAAGGCAGTGGTGGTGTGGAGGAGGTGCTGTTTGTGCTGAGCCCCCCTTTGGAGGAGGCCCACGGAGGCAGGTTTGAGGCCAGCTCACACATCTGTGTTGTCATGGTGAATTTGCACCCAGGCACAGGCAAACCATGGCACTTCCCCAAAATCTCCCAGGCTCTGTGTGGATGTTGGGCTTCTCCTGGAGGTGGGATGGAATCGGTGAGCATTGTGGTGCCAACACACTGCTGAGGTGTCAGGGAATAGCACATGTCCAGCTGGAAAGTGAAGGAAGTGCCACCTTGAGCTGCTGTGACTGTGCTGCCTCTCTGGGCTGGGGAGGAGGCGGCCACTGCCCTTGGCTGAGCTCACTTTTGGAGACCATCACACTGGCATCAGCCTGGGCCAGTCCTGGGAAGATGGTCCAAAGCAGAAACAATTTCCTGGGGAAAATAATCCCCCGTGGGGATGTGTTCCTGGCCCTGTCACCATGCTGAGTCCATGTCCCAGCCCACAGGGCGCTGCCCTGATGGGTGTTAACATCCCATGGGGTGTCAGCCCCTGGTGCAGGGTGGGGTTGGATCCTGCTCAGCACCCCAGGGCTGTGTGCAGGGTCAGGGTTACAAGGCTGTTTCAGGTCAGGGTGTCTTTGTCCCCCAGAGTGGCTCCCCTGGGCCGGGCTGTCTCCCTCCCCCTGGTCCCCACCCCTGGGGTGGAGCAGGAGGATTTCCACTGCTGCTAAAAAGCAGGAGCAAAAATAGCGCTGGGTTTTGGCACGGGCACAGGAGCAGGCTGCAGGGGCAATGCAGCTGTGGGGGGAGGAGGGAGGGAGGTGCTGGGTTTGGGCTGCCTGGGTGGCATGAGCACCCCACAGGCAGGGACATACAGCGGCCAGCCCCTCCATGTCCCCTCACCCAGCAATGTCCCCCTTGCCCAACAATGTTCTGGCTGCTTGGTGGTGCTTGGTTCCCTCATGGTAGTGGCTTCTGTGGGTGCTGGAGAGGTTCCTCTTCCTGAGCTCCCCAGGTGAGCACCCAGTAAATACTGCATGGCCAAATGGCTTTGTTCTCCCTGCTGCAGGCAATGCAGGGGCCCCCTCCTTGGGTGTCTGTTGGGGCACTGCCTGTAGATCTCATCCCCAGCTCTGGTCTGGGGCTGGGCTGCAGATCTGCTCCAACTGGTAGCACAGGGAGAACCAGGTCATTCCTGTGTCCCCACAGGCCAGTCCCTTCCCCCTCTGTGCCATCGATGCCAGCTTCTTCCCTGCACTGCTGTGGGTGTCACCTCCCAGGGTCCCCAGCTGCCTCATTAACGCTGTGTTCTCATTACCTGGCTGCCAAGCCACCCCACCGGGGTTGCCAGGACTCCCATGGTGATGATGCCACTCTCGGTGTCCCTGTTGCCTGCCCCGTGGTTAAACCTGGAGCTGCAGAGCTCAGCCATGGTGGAGGGAGGGTGGGGGAGCCTGATGGCCTCTGAGATGCTGTACCTGGTGGGGACCATCAGCTTTGTCTCCTCTCTGCTGCCTTGGCTCCCCCTTGATGGGAAAGGGCACTTGGGTGAGAGCTTTGGGTTTCTCTGGGGCATTCCCAGCCTGGGGACAGTCCTTGGCTGAGGGTGCTCAGGGGAGCTGTGTGGAGTGGCTGTCCCTGGGAGGTGGCCATCAAGGGGGACACCATTCCTAATGCTGCCATGCTCCTGGATGGTACTGGAAGCATCACAGCTGGGACCTGTCAAAGGCAGGGCAGACTGCAGACATGCAACCACGAGGAGGCAGGACAGGTTAGAGCCAGGGATCCTGTTTCCCTGGAAGCTGAGGACCAGGGGGAATTACGGGCTCCCCCTGCTCTGCCCATGCAATCAGCTCCTGGGTTGAACATGGGTTATGGTGGCCCAGTGAGTGGCCCTACAGCCTCTGAGGGATGATTATTAGCAGCTAATTGCTAATGAAGCTAGGGCTGAGGGGCTGTGATGTTCTGACAGAGATGGGATGCATGTGGCCCATGTCAGAGCTCCTCTGTCCCCCCTCAGGTGCAGGATGGGACCCCCATCCCTCCCCACTGGCACTGGGAGTGCTGCTGGCCTGAGCATGCTTTGCAGTGCTCTTTGATTTAAAGATTTATCCACTTTCACTAGGAAGCTGAATGCAATATTAATGCACTGAGCAGTGTTGGTGGGAGCCAGGGGAGTCCTTGGCTGGGATGGCAGGACTGTGGGGACATGAAGTGGCAGTGGCATGGGATTTGGTGTGGGATGGCTGCTCCAGGTCCCACACACCCTATTTTAGGCAGGTTATCAGCCAGGGTCTTAGCTGGGGTCTCCCTACTGTCTGTGCCCAGGAAGTCTGTGGGGATGTGGGGTCCAGGGATCCGTGGGGTTGCTGGATGGGAGGGGAGCGAGGGGCTGGTGTGAGACTGGGGTTATGTTGGATGAGCCATCCCCTCTGCCTCTTTGGGAGCTGATGAGGGGGTCTTGGCTGCATCTGAGGGTAGGGGTGCTGGCTGCACCCCACAGCCACCCGTGCCACAGCCGGGCTCCCTTCCCCCTCCCCTTTGTCAGCATCTCGGGGCTGCTGCAGCCACCTCTTCCCGCTGCCACCGAGCCGCTGCCGTTCCCATGGTAACAGGTTAGGATGTACCCCGGTCCCCTGCTGCGCCCCACGGACCCACCACAGACCCTGCAGTCCCCTCACTACCCCTTGGGGCTCTGGCTCCCCAGATTGACTTCCCCTGGGCTGTGGGTGATGGGGGGGCTGTGGGTCAGCGTGGGGCATCCAAAAATGGGTGCTGTCCTGGCAAGGCAGGGGCCTCATCCTGCGCTGGGGAAAGCAGCCCCCTTTGGTCCCCCATCGTGGGCCGAGCTGCCCACCCACTACAGAGCTGCCACCACCCCTCTTCTCCCAGGGGTGGCTCTGTCCTCCATGCTGCAGATCCAGCATCCTGGCACCCATTCCCACGCTCCGAGGAGTGTGGGCACAGGGAATTGGGGAGGATGGTGACTGTGGCTGCCAGCCCAGCTCTGTCCCTCCCCGGGGATGGTGGCCACGGGCAGGCAGGGCAGAGCTGCTCGTGTGGGGCTGGAGCGTCTGGCAGAGCAGCTGTCCTTGCGCAGACGAGGCCCTCGGCCTCTCATGCCGTTAATTATTCAAATATAGGGAAGTGTGTCGAGCAGAGGATGCCTGCAGGGCTGAGGATGCTCGGTGTGATGTGTGATGCCCTGCCTGCTTGGCTGAGCACACAGCAGGGCTGGGCTGTGGGTTGGGCATGTGTGTCTGTACGTGGCCCTGGATATGGACCACGGGGTCAGCTGCCCGCAGGTGGCGCCAGGCTGGGGTGGTTGTGGTGACCCTCGGCCGTGCCAGTGCTTGGATGCTCATGGCCACCTTCTCTTACCCTGGCAGACTTCAACTATGGTGCGGACGAGTACGATGCCGAGGGCAACGAGGAGCCCAAGGCGCTGCCAGAGGGCTCGGAAACCATGCCCTACATCGATGAGTCGCCCACCATGTCCCCCCAGCTCAGCGCCCGCGGCCAGGAGAGCGGGGACGGTGTGTCGCCCACGCCCGCCGACGGGCTCGGCACAGGGGTAGGTGCTCGGGGCGCGGAGCTTGCGCCGGGGCGGGGGCAGCGGGGCCGCAGGGGTCCGGCTCGGTGTGCCAGCGCTGGCACTGGTGCTCTGGTGCTGCTGTGACCTGGGGGACTATCCCTGGCATCCTAAAACCCGCTGGCCGTGGCGTCTGGGGAGCAGCAGTTCCAGCGCTGCCGTGCCCGTGGGACGCGCGGTGTCCCTGCCCCGCCGTGCCGTGCCGTGCCGTGCCGTGCCGGGTGGGCACAGGGCGCAGCCGCTTGCCGGGCTGCCAGCTCCATCTAGTGGCACTCGGGGACCGGTCACCAGCCGGGGAGGGACACAAGGTCCCCCTCTCTGGAGAACTTAGATTTAACCCCTGCCTTCCCAGTGCATCCCGGGAAGCCCTTGCGTTTCCCAGGGTGTTTCACAGGAGGGATGCCTGGAGAGCTGCGGGGCGGGACCCAAAGGGAAAAAAGTTTTGTTTTTCCAGAATAAAAGTTTCCATAAAGCCCTGGAGGCAGGTCCAGGCAGGGCGGCGGGCGCCTTGGCCTCTCAGGGCTGCTGCGGGGAGCGATTGCCTGGCCCCGGGCTGGGGGATCCCTCGGTGCTGCCGCTGCCCGGCCTGAGAAAATTTAAAGTGTTTTTTTTTGTCGTGGAAAGAGTTAAGCTCCTGACCCGGATGCTGAGGCAGAAGAGGGAGAGGTGTGGCTTCCTCCCCAGGGTCTCCCTGCGCAGCGTCGTCCTCCAGGCACCCAGCGGTCCGGGCGGCCCCAGGGGAGGGACAGGGAAGGACCCTCTTCCAGGGCTGGCTCCAAAGCACTCGGGCTTACAGCTCCTCGTCCTCCAGCACAGCCCTTCGAGCTCCAGCCCTGACACTCCGGTGCTGGGTCTGTGAGCTCTGGGCTCTGCCCCCACGGCCAGCAGGGATTGGCAGAAAGTGGCTCGGGGAGCAGAGATGGAGGGAAAATGCTGGCAGAGGGGTGACCTTAGAGGTTGGTGGGGCATGCTGAGTCTGGACACAGGCAGGAGTGCTGACCTGGTTGTCACTGAAAGGACTGGGAAGCGTTGGAGCTCAGTGCTGGCTCTGCCTCCATCTGCCCAGAGCTGATTGCAGCGGGGTTGGCAGAGCACCCTCCGAATTCTGGCACGGTGTGTCCAGAGCAGGGGCACAGGGTTGCGTGTGGGCCCTGCTGTGGCTGGTGGCACAGGGTGCCAGGTTCACCCTGTAGCTGTTCTCTGGTGAAACAGGATTGGTGTCACTGCCTTTGAGAGAGCTGGAGGAGGTTTCTTCTGGGGTATCTCATCTTGCAAGCTCCTGGGCCAGCTGTGAGCACTTCTGAGGCCTGCAGCTGCTGGCTGCACACCCACCTTGGCTCTCCCTCTCCCACCTGGGAAACATGAGTGCCATGGTCATGGTGTTGGGTGTTATCCCAGCCCTGCTTGGGTGCTGCTGGCTTTGGCACTGTGGGTAGCATTTCCCTGGGCAGGGACCATTCCCTGCTCTGGGAACCTGGCCATGGCGGGCAGGGGCACAGTGTCCTGGCACAGACCCCTCTTGGCAAAAGCTGGGCAAAGCGTGAGCTGTGGCGTGGACACAGGGTTGGACACAGGCTGTGGAAAGTCCCCACCTCTGTGCCCCTGCCCACTTCTCACAGCAGGAGTTTGTGCCAGGCTCAGATGTGTGCGGGCAGGAGAGAGGGCTCCTGTGGGCAGAGCACACGTGGCTGCTGGTTCCCGTTTTGTTTCTGAGGAGCCAGGGGGAAGCTGCTGAGACAGCTCTTGCATTACTGTGCCCTCCTCCAGCCTGATGTGCCCCATTTGCCAAGGCCCACAGTGTCCCTCAGAAGGCTCATGCCACTCTCTGTGTCCTGACGTCCCGGCTGGCCGGGGTTGAGGCCAGGCTGGAGCAGCAGGGAGGTGCCAGTGCTGCCCCCGTGGCATGTGGGGCAGATCCACAGGAAGGCTCAGCTGTGTGACCCTGCCCCACATCCCCTCTGGGCTCAGAGGGGTCTGGTACCTTCTGGGGGTGCAGAGTCAGGTCCCCTGTGGAACCTGGCGATGCTGCTGCCCCCGAGGTCACCTCTCGCTGGTGGCAGTGCCCACGGTCCCGCAGGGCACAGGGGCCACAGCAGGCAGGATGGTGCTCCCCACTGCCGGGCGAGGGCGCGGGGCTGGCAGCGGAGGGGGGACCCCTGGCCGGGGGTCCGGCTGGACACAACAGGCTGTGCCAGCGCAGGGCAGGCGCTCCCCAGCCCTGACCACACTCGGCGGCGGAGCAGCCCCACCTCCAGCCCCGGAGATGCATNCGGCGGGAGTACCGGGGAAACCCATAATGGGCCCTTTCATCCCGCGGCGCTGGCCCGCGGCCAGGGCTGAGCCGGGCCGGGGCAGCGCGGCCGCCTGAGCCCCCTGCCTGGAGCCCTCGGGTCCCCTCTGCCCCCGCCGCCACGCCGGCCATGGAGGAGGAAGAGGAGGCCATAGGGTACCTGGATAAAGTGCTGGAGGATGAAGATGACTCGGAGCCAGGAACCCCCACCAGCCCTGGGTCTCCGTTCTCGACCGGCGAGAAGGTGGGCAGCGGGGGCAGCCTGACCCCGTGCTGGGCACGGCTGAGGGGCGAGGGGCATCTTGCTGGTGTGGTGGTGCCCAGGTGTCGGGTCGATGTGGTGGGTGCTGCTGGGGGGCAGAGCTGGGGGGCAGCAGGAGCATCCCTGCCGCCCCACCACTCCCCAGGACTGCCCGTGGCCGTGGGCACGGCTGTGCCAGGCGTCTGGTTCGGGGGGCTCAGAGTGGGGTGACCGCCCCCCTGGGCATCCTGCCAGGAGAGAGCAAGGCCACGCGTGCTGCTGGGGGGCTGTGTGGCTCAGCAGAGCCAGCACCTGATGCTCAGGAAGGGCTGGTTAACACTCTGCCTTTGCCCCACCACACGGGCACCAGCAGCTCCTGAGCAGTGCCAAACCTGAAGCTCGGGGGGGACCTGGGGGCAGCCCCGTGCTGGCAGGTGCAGCCCAGCACCCCTCTCATGCCCACCCTGCTGGGGTACCTGGATGCTGGAGGAGAGCTCTGCTCCTGCTGTCCCTGAGGTCTCTTGCACAGGGCAGCCACAGGACCCTGATTAAGAGTTGCTCCTCTGGGTCCAGGGAGTCCAGTTGGCATCATCCCCGTGGGGTGCTGTGGGCCCCGGGTGTGGGTGGGCCCCTTATCTCCTGAGCTCCTGCGCAGGGCCCAGGCTGGGGGAAGCAGGAAGAGCCCGTGACTAATCGGTGGCAAAGAGCCCACGAACTCCCAGTGAATAAAACTGGCTGCCCTGGGCACGCTCCTGCTGCACCAGTCACTGTGGCCAAGGCTTAATGGTGCAGCACGGCAGGGGGGCACCCTGGTTGGCACAGCAGCTCCCTGAGCCAGTTGAGTGGGACAGGGAGGTGCTGATCCACAGCCATGCCCACCTTGGGGCTGTGCCCCTCAGGTGTTTGCAGCTGTCACCTCTCCTGGTACAACAGCCAGGGCTGGAGTAGGCAGAGGTGAGGCAGGACAAACGTGCCCCCCAAACTTTTCTGAATGGCTGATGGCCCAGCGTGACTGATGCCCCCATGGCTGTGCCTGGCCCTTGTCTGGGTGGCAAAAGCCTGGTCCCCAAGTGTGCTTTTTCAGAGAGGGAGGCTAAAGGAAGACAGGATGGTCCAGGGGCTGGGGTGGCTGTGTCTGGACACAGGGGGAGCCTCACTGAGGGTCACAGAGCCCCTGAGCCCAGCCATCTCCCTGCCATGCAACTCATGCCACCAGAGCATGTGTGCTGCAGAGCTGGGTGTTGGGAACTGCCCCAGTGCCACTAGGCAGTGACTGCTGGGGTGGCACTTTACAGGGAAAACCTCAGCCGAGGGAAAGGGTGGTGCTGGATCACGTGGCAACACCATCCCTGCCAAGCATGATTTCACTGGGCGTCTCTGGACTCTGCCCTGGGAGAGTCCTGCCATGCCGTGCGCCATCCTGGAGCGCTGCCAGCGGCGCCGGGCTCCTGGCCAGCCGGGAGCAGGGAGGGGAGAGACACTGGCACGGCTTGTGGCTTCCCAGCTGGCCCCAGACGGGCTCTGCTGCCCATCGGGCACATGCCTGGGTTCCCCTGACACTGTGCCCATGCAGGGATGCCAGGGATGGGCTGATGGGCTGGGCTGGGCTGGGCTATGCTGGGCTGGATTGGGATGGGATGGGATGGGATGGGATGGAGGGTTTCTTCCCATGCCACTTGCTGGCTCAGCCAGGCTCCTTGCTGTGTTCCATAGGGCGAGCGAGATGCTGGCAAAGGCCTGGAGATGCGGAAGCTGGTGCTCTCGGGTTTCCTGGCCAGCGAGGAGATCTACATCAACCAGCTGGAGGCCCTCTTGTTGGTGAGCACAGACCCCAGGCTGGACACCCCTCCAGGGATGGCCCCCAGCAGGGATGGATGGATGGATGGATGGATGGATGGATGGATGGATGGATGGATGGATGGATGGATGGATGAATTTCTTCCTGGACAACTTCCCCCAGGCAAGACTGGCCTGGGTGCTACCTGAGTGGGGGCAAAGCTCCAGGAACCACACCAGAGCCAGCCTTGCTCTGGCCTGGCTGCCCCTGTCTCGCCTTCCCTGCTGCCCATTGGGGAGGTATTTATAGCTCTGCTTCCTCTTGTGGACTCACTGACCTTTGTGGCCGAGACACTGTTGCACAATGTGGGGTCACCACTGGGGGAAGTCCGTGGGGATGCACGAGCCTGGAGTGCCCCTTGGTCCAGCTGCTGGCCAGGACTTGTCCCAGGCAGCCCTTGCTGCCAGCTCAGATCCTCCTCAGCCCCAGCGTTCTCCTCCCAGCCCTCATCTCAAATGCTGACCCTTCTCCTTTGGCAGCCCATGAAGCCACTGAAGGCCACAGCCACCACATCACAGCCTGTCCTCACCCTCCAGCAGATAGAGACAATTTTCTACAAGATCCAGGACATCTATGAGATCCACAAGGAGTTCTACGACAGTCTGTGCCCAAAGGTGCAGCAGTGGGACAGCAATGTCACCATGGGCCACCTCTTCCAGAAGCTGGTATGCACCTTCCTCAGGTCTTGCTCCACTTGGAAGAGGAGGGCCGGGTCCTGCTGCTGCTTTGGATGTACAATGGGAGCATGGGCTGTGCCCGTGGATGCTGTGGCCATGCTGGGAGAGGAGGAGGAGAGAATGGGTTGAAGAGTGCCAAGAAGTGGCTGTAGCTTCAGCTTCCACTCTCTAGGCACTTGTTATCTCTCTGTTGGATTTTGGAACTTTGTGGGAGCACAGGACCGGACAGGAGCCTCACCATCCTGCCCTGGGCAAGGGCTTTCCCTGCAGAGCCAAATGTGTGGCTGCCCAGCTGGCTGTGGTGTGGCAGTGTCCTGTCAGGAGGGGACAGCTCTGGGCAGAGTCCCCTCAGGGGCTGCCTGGCCCCTCGTGCTGCAGGGTTTCAGCATCCTGCTGGGTGCCAGCTAACCCCTGCTCTCTGCAGGCCAGCCAGCTGGGGGTCTACAAGGCCTTTGTGGATAACTACAAAATTGCACTGGAGACAGCAGAGAAGTGCAGCCAGAGCAACTACCAGTTCCAGAAGATCTCGGAGGTAAGCTGGGGTGGGGCTGTGCCAGTGGGACAAGGTCGTGCCCAGGCTGTCCTAGCACAGGGCAGAGAATGCTGTCCCCAGACCATGTTTGCCCTGTGGAGATGCTCTCCTTGTCCTGGGGACTCACAGGGGCTGAGCCATCAGCTGCTGTGCTGGGGGTTTGTGATCTCTGGGCAATGCAGGAGTTTGTCCCTCTCACCTTGTGCAAGCTCAGGTTGGGCTCGTCCCTTGCTGTCACCATGTCAGGGGTGACAGGGCAGCCTGCACCAGCTCACCCCATCCAGTGAGTGTGGGCACCTGTGGCTCATCTCCTGTCTCGGGTTGGCAGCACCTCCATGCCTGGCTCCCTGCTCCCTCCAGCCCCTCCACAGCAGAGCTGTTCATCTCGGTGGGATCCCCCACGCCCCAGCTGAGGGCACAGCAGAGCTGCTCCCAGGCAGGCAGCATCCCACAGCCCACACCTCCAGCCAGCACCCACGTGTGGCCTCCAGCGTGGCCAGGCTGGAATCCGGGCGAGATAGAAGGGTGTGGGAAGGGTGGGGGAGACCCCAAGACCTTGAGCAGTGACCTTCCCCCCAGGCCCCCGCGGGCTGCACTGATGGGCCTTTCCCTCCCCAGGAGCTGAAGGTGAAGGGCCCCAAGGATTCGAAGGAGAGCCACACGTCCGTCACCATGGAGGGTACGGCGGGCGCGGGGAGGGGGCGCAGCCGTTTGTGTTGGATGAATTCCCGAGCGGAGCGCTTGGTGTGCCCGCGTGCGGAGCCGGCGGGGGGGTCGCAGCGCTTTAGGATGCGGTGGGCGTGCAGCAGCCCCCCGGCCCTGCCCAGCCCTCCTCCCCCCCGGCCGTGCCGAGGGGCCGCTGCCGCAGCCGGGCTGAGCTGCTGCGGGCCGGCGGGGATGGCTGCGTGGACGCGGCGCTGCCATGGAAATCCTCCTCGTGGTCCGGCTGTGCTGTAACTGCACCTACGGTGAGGCGAGGGGGGCGGCCCCGAACTGGGGTGCTGGTGGGGAGCGATGCTGGCCCGGGGCCGGCTGTCCTTGCCGGGGCGGGGAGGCTGCGTCGTGCTCTGCAGTCTGAAGTTGGGAGCGTCTTTGTTCCAGGCTCGGTTGAATCATCTTGGCTCCGGCACACGCGGCCACGCGCTCGCCGTCCCCGCGGGCAGGGGCTCGTGGATGGAGGAGCTGGGGCGGGCCGGGGGCGCCCGGGCTGGGGGTCCCCCTCTGCCTGAGCTGGGCTGTGCGGATGGACAGAGGGAGGGGTCCCCATTTGCCTGCCGGAGGCTGTGAGCATCTTGGGGCTGGAATGCCCATCTCACCGTGGCTGGGAGGAGAGGCACCGGGCAGCCCTGCCCGCTGCTGTCCGTGGCTGGGTCCCAGGCTGGCGGGGCTGTGCCGGTGCGGAGCCCGGTGCTCCTCCCTCGTGCCGGGACAGCCCCTCCCAGTTCCCCCGGTGCTTTGCCTGTAGCGATGGCAGCAGCAAGGTCCATCCTACCCTGAGTGCAGAGTGTCTCGTGGGGTGGCAGAACCCAGACAGAGCAGGGCAGGGACAGAAGCCACCGCTGAGCCAAAAGGGAAACTGAAAAAGCTGCTGTGGGTGACGAGCGGCTCTTCCGCTCCGCAGCCACCGCGAGTGTCGGTGCACCGCGCACGGGGAGGTCCTTCTGCACAGCCTGGGGGACTGTGCGGTCAGGGTGCAGCAGTGTCACCATGGCTGTGTCCACACACCAGCCTGGCCATGGTTCCTTGTGCCCCCAGCGCAGACGGGAGCGGGGCTGTGGCACTGGGAGCTCACCACTGCCCCAGCAGTAACATGATGGTCCAGCTGCTGCTGGCTCTGCAGAATGGATCCCAGATGCTCACCCAGGGCTCTGTGCAGACCAGGTGGGAGAGGGGCCAGGCCTCCAGCAACAGGTGGCTGCTGACACCTTCTCTCTCCCTGCAGCGCTGCTGTACAAACCCATTGACCGGGTGACGCGGAGCACCCTCGTCCTGCACGTGAGTGTGACGCCAGTCCAGGGCAGGGGGTGGTGGGTGGCTCTGCCTCTGTTGCTCTGGGGGATCTGCAGCCATAGGGAGTGCTGCTGGGTGTTCTCCACGGTGGGTGCTCTCAAGCTGCTCACCTGCTTCTGTCCCCTCCCAGGACCTCCTCAAGCACACTCCAGCTGACCATCCCGACTACCCACTGCTGCAGGATGCTCTCCGCATCTCACAGAACTTCCTCTCCAGCATCAATGAGGACATCGATCCCCGGAGGACAGCGGTCACCACCCCCAAGGGCGAGGTGAGTCAGTGGGGTGGGCAGTGAGTGGGCACAGGGTGAGGGATGAGCCCTTTGCCAGCCATGGTGCTTTGCCAGGAGAGGGAGGCATATCTCTAGATGCAGTTCTGGGTATGATTTTAGGGCTTTACCTGGCCCTTGCTAGTTGCTGGTGCCCTACTGACTCAAAGCAGCACTCAGAGGGCATGGACCTCCCCATACTCCTGATAGCTGAGCCACAGAGAGGGGCAGGAGCACCCACTTGTGCAGTTTGCTGTCCTTTGCTCCCTGCCTGCTCTCACAGCAGCCCCACTTCCCACAGACCCGGCAGCTTGTCAAGGACGGCTTCTTGGTGGAGCTGTCGGAGGGCTCGCGGAAGCTGCGGCACGTCTTCCTCTTCACCGACGTGCTGCTCTGTGCCAAGCTGAAGAAGACGGCAGTGGGGTAAGGAGGGCGCTGGGCATGCAGGGAATGTGTCACAATCCCCTGCTCTCCAGTGGGTATGGGTGGTGCTGGGGATGGGGCCAGGCATCAGTCAGTACCCGTGCCCCATCCGCAGGAAGCACCAGCAGTACGACTGCAAGTGGTACGTGCCCCTGGCTGACCTGGTGTTCCCCTCGCCGGAGGAGTCGGAGCACTGCCCGCAGGTCCACGTCATCCCCGACCACGAGCTGGAGGACATGAAGATGAAGATCTCAGCCATCAAGAGCGAGGTGCAGAAGGAGGTGAGAGCAGGGTGTGGAACCTGCTGCTGGGGTGGGTGCCCTCCTCCAGGTCAGGAATGGGACATGGGGGACAGGGACACCTGTGAAAGCTCCTCTCTGCTCCCTGCCTGCAGAAAGCCAACAAGGGGCAGAGCCGGGCCATTGAGCGCCTCAAGAAGAAGATGTTTGAGAATGAATTCTGGCTGCTCCTCAACTCCCCTGCCATCCCCTTCCGCATCCACAACCGCAACGGGAAGGTGAGCAGGGTGGGCTGGGGGTGGCTCAGCCCTGCCTGCACACAGCCTGTCACATCCCCTTCTCTCTGACAGAGCTACCTCTTCCTGCTGTCCTCTGACTATGAGCGGTCTGAGTGGAGGGAGGCCATCCAGAAACTGCAGAAAAAGGGTAAGTTTTAGGCTGCTGAGGCTTTCAGGGCTTCCTGGTCCCCCAGGGGGCTACAGGGAGGTCCCACACAATCCCAGGCTGCTGCTTGCCAGTCTGCATGGCTGGTGCTGGCTGTGTCCCTCTGAAGCTGCTCTTCTGTCCTCTCCCAGACCTCCAAGCCTTTGTCCTGAGCTCAGTGGAGCTCCAGGTGCTCACAGGATCCTGCTTCAAGCTACGCACTGTCCACAACATCCCGGTCACCAGCAACAAGGACGGTGAGTGTCCACTGGGCTGGCACGTCAACGTCACGCTTTGTTCTGGATGATGCCAGGGAGGAGCTGTGAGGTCCCTGGGCTGTCACGGGGTCCCTGCTGGGGATTGTGCTGTGCAGGGGACAGCTTCCCACCAGGTGGCACTGCTGGAGCAGCATCGGGTTCCCAGGCAGAGCCATCCCGGCTGCAGCACAAGACTGCATTTGGGATCTCTCCAGCACCCCAGTGGGCTGGGCAGGACCAGAGTGTCCCCAGGGTGAGACCCAGCCAGCCCTCTTGGGAACCCCCAGGGCTGTCCATCAGCAGGAGATATAGAACTTAGGGATGGCCCTCAAGTGGGTTGGAGACATTTGGATGTCACTGCAGGCACCTCAGGGACAGTCAGCCCTGAGAGGGCACGGGAGGTGTCAGCTGAGCCCTGACACAACCTCTGCTCTCCTGACACAGATGATGAGTCCCCTGGGCTCTACGGGTTCCTACACGTCATTGTCCACTCTGCCAAGGGCTTCAAGCAGTCTGCTGGTAAGTGTGGGTGCCCACTCCTACTCTGAGGGGCTGCTGTGATTGGAAGAGTTGGGGTCCAGCATGTGGCCCCACTCTGCCCACAGTGGTCCCCTGGGAGCTGGTGGGGATGTTCCTCGGGTGCTGAGCAGTGTCTGCTCCCCCAGACCTTTACTGCACACTGGAGGTGGACTCCTTCGGCTACTTCGTCAGCAAAGCCAAGACCAGGGTTTTCCGGGACACCACAGAGCCACAGTGGAATGAGGTGAGGGAAGGTGGGATGCAGGAAAGGGATTGTGCTCCCCATTTCCCTTCAGCCCTGGTTTTGGACCTGCTCTGAGGTGCTGGGGTTGAGCCACCCTCCCTCTGCACACCAGGAGTTTGAGATCGAGCTGGAGGGCTCCCAGTCCCTGCGCATCCTCTGCTACGAGAAGTGCTACGACAAGACCAAACTCAACAAGGACAACAATGAAATTGTGGACAAGATCATGGGCAAGGGGCAGATCCAGGTATGTGCTGGGCCTTTGGGGCATATTCTCACCCCACAGTGAACCTCGTGAGGCCGGAGCCTCAGCTGGGAGGGTTGCTCTGGAGTTATGCCTGGGATGAGGGATGATTGGCTGCATGGATGGGCAGTTCCACTTTTGGGAACAGGGTGCAGGGGTTGTGGGGTTGAAGGCAGTGAGGTTGGTGGGCATCAGGGGTGTGAATGATGGTCATGGGGCACAGTAGCTGCAGAAGGAGGCTGAAAAAAGAGAGGGGGGGTCCTGCAGAGGTGGCAAAGTCAGACCTGTCCCCAAGACGTGCATCCAGCCCCAGCTGGGCTGGAAGCATTTCTGTTTCACTGCCCACTGTGCTGCGGCCCTGGGGGGCTGTGGGGAGGGGGTTGGCAGCTGCCCCAGGGAGGGCTCTGAGCATGCAGCCCCCCATCCCTCCCCTGTCCCCCTCTGCTACCATCTGCCTTCCCTGTGCCTCCATCAGCCGCTGTTATGGCAACGAGGGTTTCCAGGGCAACAGCTGAGCCGCTTCTGATTGGTGGTTGCCAGGCAGGGAAGGATGGAGGCCTGGGCTGCCCTGAGATGCTCCCAGGTGAGCAGGTCTGGGAGGATGGAGCAAGGGGCAGGGAGCACCCAGACCCCTCACTCCCCCAGCACCCACCTTGGCCAGGCTGCAGGGAGGCCCAGGGCAGCAGAGGATGGTTTGGGATGGGGGTGCCCCTCTGTTTTCCTGGTGGGGACCCCCGGGTTGGCTGCCTTTCCAGCTGTGCTGGGGACAGTGTCACACCTGGGACACAGCCCTCGACCCCAGGGCACTTCAAAGGGCCCGGCGTGGCTGCCTGCTCCGTGGGAAAGCAGCTGAGGGCAGGTCTCGGGAGTGGGAGCAGCTTGGAAATGCTGCTGGGAAGGGGACACTGCAGGGGACAGCACTGTGCCAGGTGCAGGGTGGGAGATGGGGACTTGGCTTCACCAGGGGCTTGTTCTTACCTGAAATCACCCGTCTGCCATGGGAAACAGCGGTGTGGGGGTGGCACTGGGCCAAGCAGGAGGGCCAGGGCAGGGAAGGGGCTCCATGTCCCGCGGGGATCAGTCCAGCTGCGCTCTCGGAAATAGCCTGGATCAACAAACATGAGTCATGCTGGGAGCTGCGGGGGTCGGGCCAGGGCCAGCACAGCCAGTACCCGCTGTGCAGAATCGGGGGGGAAGGAGGGGAGCGGGAGAAGGCCCTAGGGCTGCTTATCCCGAGGAGGACCTGGCTGGATGGAGCAGTGTCAGGATTGGAGCTGTCCTGCTTTCACCCAGAGCCACAGCTTGGCCTCTGCCCCAAGGGTGGGGTGGGTGGCAGGGCAGGATGGCTACGAGCAGGATGGGCAGTACTAGTCCTGGGGCTGTGGGTTGTAGCCAGTTCCCAAGGCTGTCCCCCTGCCTTGTCCCTGAGCTGTTCAGACAGAGCTGCTGCCCTGGCTGGTCCTTGCCCTGGCTGGTCCCAGGGTTCATCATGAACTGCCGCTGGTTCCAGATACCAGCACTGGCATCAGCAGCTCTGCAAAGGCCTGTGGTGTTTTGGGGCTGCCAGTATGGCCAAATGCCCCCAGCGAGTGCATGAAGGGGGTCTCCGGGTGATGGGGCAGCCCCTTCCTCAGTCTGATGCACAGGGGGATGTGGCTGTTGAAGCAGAGTCCGTGTTGTCATGGGCACGGTGCCTGCTGTACCCTCAGGGAATGGCTGCCTGTCTGGCTGCCACTGGCAGAGGCTCCAGAGGGGGAGATTTATGGTGTTGGGGCTCCCCAGACTTGCAGATATCCACAGGGTGACCCATATGGACTCCTGGGGCTGCTGAGGGGTGAACTGGGGGGCAGTGCAAGTTCCCCCCAACCTGCACCTCACCGTGTCCCTGCCTAGCAGGAGAAGCCGCAGGCAGGGACCCTTCCAGGGCTTCCAAAAGTCCCATCCCCGTGCCCCTTGCTGGGAGCAGGAGAGCCAGAGAGGCTCCTCCGCGGCCCCGGGAATGCTGCACCACCGGCGGCGGTGCCTGCGGGACCGCGGCTGGCGCTGGGAATGGGAAACGGGAACAGCTGAGGGATAACAACAAGGGGATAACAGGGAAGGGCTAACAGCGAAGGGATAGCAACGAGGGATAACAGCGAGGATTAGCGGCGGCGGAGGGCGCGGGGAGCCCGGGCAGCCCCGCAGCCTCCCCGAGCGGCGGCGGGCGGCAGGGCGAGAGTTAAACGCGTGGGGGCCGCCGGGGGGGGCTGCCTTTGAGTCACTTCCTCACAGGGGGAGGGAGGTTTTTGGGGCTGCCGAGCTGCCTCGACAGCCTGGCTCACACCCTGAAGATGAGCCCTGCCCGCTCGCGTCCCCGCCGCCCGAGTTGGGCTCGCCTGGCCGGCCCCCGCTGACCTGCCCCGGCAAAGCGATGCGGGTGCTCTGCTGAGCCAGCCCGGGCACCGTCTCCGGCCAGCCTGGTGTCGCCTGCCCGGAGCCGAAGCGGTGGCCGCGATGACAGAGGTGTCGGTGCAGCCGGAGGGCAGCCCCGGCCCCGTGGGCGAGCAGCCGGAGCGCGGCGTAGAGGAGCCCGAGGGGAGGCGACCCCCGAACACGGGAGCGCGGCTCTGGGGCAGGGTGCGCAGCAAACTGCTCCGGCAGAAGGTGCCTCCCGGGCTGCGGGGGGTGGGTGGCTGCAGGGGACGGGGCTGGGCTCGGGGGGGCTTTGCCGTGTCGCCAGGCTCTGCTGTGCGGGGCTTTTTGGTGGGCGGTTTTGTGGGGTGAGGGGCCCTGCCATGGGGGCCTTGTGGGGAGAGTGAGTGCGGTGTGGTCCGTGCACGGAGCTGTTTGGGTGCTTTGGGAGCTCTTGCATGCAGTTGGCAGCCTGTGAGGTGCTTGTTTTCCTCCTCACCTCTCCCTCTGTGTGCTGGGGAGCCGGAGGGGGAGCTGAGCTGTTTACACGGGTGGGTCCTGCAGAGGAATGGCAGGGAGCCCCCTTCCCAGCCCTGGGGCTTGCCCAGGAGGCAGAGGTGCTTGTGGACTGGCCAGGGGTGTCTCATGGAGTGCTGCAGCACGCAGTGCCTGCGTGTCCCCTCTTCCTTGGTTTGCAGACCCTCCTCTCGGGTCCACCCAGGCTTCTCCCAGCTCACAGCTCTGTTGCAGCCACATCAGCCAGTGCTGCCCGTCTTTGTGGGAGGACAGAGGGCAGAGGTGGGCAAGGAGAGGGACAGCACCCTCACAGGCTGTCCCAAAAGCCCCACGGGAACCCCTGGGTGTTTCCCTCCGTGGGGTCCCCCTGCCCAGGGAGCTGCTGGCCCGGGGCTCAGCTGTGAGCACGAGCAGGAGCAGCCTGGGCCTGTGGGGGTTCGGGTTGGCACAGCGGGGCCGCCTGTGACGCAGCGGCATTAACCTCGATTCTGTGCCGCTGCTCCCGCCGAGGGGATTAAGGGGCAGCCAGGGCTGTGTGGGGAAGGCTGTCTGGGGGCACTGCCGGCTGTTGCTGGGTCAAAACAAGAGGGGGCTTCGTTTCTCAACCCCCCACGTCCCCACTGTGGCTGCTGCCGGGGGGCTCTGGGGCTGCAAGGAGGGATGTGACCCTGGCATGGTCCCGATGTGCCACAGGGGCTGCTGCTTCTCGGGCCACTCAGACCAGGCTGTGAATCACTGCTTTTTGGGGGGCTGTGCTTTGGAGGGCTGGTGGGGGAGCTCCTTGCTGGAGCCAGGGCAGGCTGGGGTGTCCCTGGGGGCAGTGCTGATGGGAAGCAGCACTGGCTGTAGCAGTTCCACTGGGATCCCACTCCCCAGGGCTGTGACTGAGGTGGCCTCCCCAACTGAGTCACCAGTTTGCTCCCGATGCTTCACCCCAGGCTGGCAGCTGAGTGACCTCATAGGCATGAGGTGTGAGGAAGGGACACGCCTAGCCTGGCAGCTCCTGTCCTGCTACAGCATCCTGCACTCAGGGCCCTGGAGGGCCACCATGAGGGTTTGGAGACCTCCCAGATCCTTACCTGGGAGCTCTGGGGACCCAGCACTGCCTGGATCTGTCTTGGCTGCCACTGCCCACTTAGGAACTGTATCCACATGCCACTATCTGGAGGTGTCTTGAGGACAAGATTCCAAGGTGTGGCCTCGTCCCCTCGAGTCCAGAGTTGCCCCATGCACAAGACAAGCAGCAGGCAGGGGCTCTGCCACTGGAACCTGCCCAGGACACACAAGGTGCTGCAGGACTGCTGGGATGTTCATCACCTGACGTGCTTCTGTCTGTTCCTCCACAACCTGGGGCCTTGTCCTACAAGCAAACACCTTTGGATAATTTGGGAGACCAGGATGATGGCACATCCCTGTGCCAGGAGCATGGGGTGTTTTACCTCACCATGCATGAAAGCAGCACTGCAGTGGATGCTGGCTTGGGCACAGATACCACCACAGCTGAGAGTCCCCAGGATGCAGGAGGGAGTGCCCTGGAGAGGTGCTGGCGACCTGACTGAGGTGCTTCCCCAAGCACAGGCTGGTGTTTGAAACCATCTGAGCTGCCAAAGAGATGCTGACATCTCATCCTGCACAGCATTGGCACAGAGGCTGTTCCCCAGGGCTCCCAGCCCAGCAGTTCCCCACTGCCCTGGGATGTCCCTGCATTGTGTTGGAGCAAAGGCAGCTCCCTGTGGAGCAGAAGGAGATGGTGGTGGTGGAGATGGGGTGTTTGCCAGCGCTGTGTGGGCAGGAGCTGCCTCTGGCTCTGTGGGTGGATGTTCCCATCCATCCTCCCACGCCTGGAGAGGAAACACTGGACGTGGCTTTGCTTCCCTTGGAGGGTGGGCAGTGTGGTGTGCTGCCTGCTGTGCCAAGTGCCAGCAGGGAAGGTTAGAGGAGCACCAGGGCCAGGCTGCAGCCAGTGCCCCAGGGGTGCACCCAGCTGAAAGGGGCCTTGGGCTGGTGGTGTCAGCAGAAGTAGCCCAAATTTGGGCCATCCTGACCACAGTGGGGAGCTGGATGGGGATGATTCTGTCTGTCCAGAGTGAAGGCTCTGTGGGGGGGTGACATGCACAGGGTAAGGTCTGCAGTACTGGCAGCAGCCAACCTGGCTTTTATTAAAGCTTTCTCCAGAGTCCTGCTAAAGCCCATCCAGATGGGAGCTGCCAGGGCATCGGAGCCACAGCAACCTGGGCCATGGGCACGGGGAGGGCACGTGGGGTGGTTGCAGAAATTGTGTTGCAGAGCAGGGAGGCCCTGACCTGGTTGGGGGGCAAAGAGCTTCACTCCCACTGCCATGAGCAGGGTGGGGATGAGTGGGGAAAGGGGATGAAAGCCCCTGGGACAGGTTGGTCGGGTTGGTGTTGGCTGTGGTGGGGGCATGGCAGTGACACAGGGGATCCGGTGCTGGGGAGCTACACGGAGGAGCTGGAGCAGCAGGGCTGGGCTTGGCAGTGGTCTGGCTGCAGTCTTGTGATCCTGGTGTCCAGACCTGCTGCAGGGTCCCATGGGAGCCCAGGGCAGCTGCAGCCTTCCCCCTCCTCCTTCCACTCACCCCGCTGCTGTTCCCAGCAGCCGCAGGGCTGGCACTGAGGAAGCAGCGTGGCACTCACTGGGCTCTTCCATGGGCTGGGCTGGAGCACCAGGGAGGGCTCTGTATCAGGAGCTGTTCCTGGGCCATGCTGGGGACAGCAGCAGTTCTGCCTTGCTGGAGACCACAGTGTTTCCCATGGCACTCAGGTTGCTGAGGAGCTGCTTGGCCTCACCGTGACCCAGGACTGGGCGTAGGACGATGCCACTGTGCTGGATCTGTGCCAAGAGCCAGGGCAGCTTGAGCCTGTCCTTGGGACCGTGGGGTCTTGGTGTGCAAGAAGGGACATGAAGGACTGCAGGTTCCCCCCCATCATGACCTGCAGTGACTTCATGGGCAGGGAAACAGCAGCTCCGTGGCTGGAGCAGCAGCTCTGGACATCTTTCCGCTCGCCCGGAGCATCTCCCAGCCCAGCAGCTGCAGGAAGCTGCTGTGTCCTTGCAGAGTGACCCCGTGTGCTTGGCATGAGTGTGGCCTGGCAGCTGTGTGCCCCCAGCCCTGAGAGCCCCCCTCAGCACCCCCCCAGTCCATCCCCTTCCCCAGGGGGGCATTAGTGCTCGTCTCTGCCCAGTGCCCGCCCTGTGCATTACAGGGATCGATGGGGCCGGATCGATACCACCAGCTGGGGACCAAAAAGCTCCCAAAGGCAACTGTACCAACCTCTGCCCAGCCCTGGGGCCCAGAACCAACTGTGGCACGTGCCGGGGCCTTGGGAATGGCAGCACCTCGCCATGGGGCAGCGGCACCGAGTCCCCTGCTAGCCCCAAAGCCAGAAATAGCGGAGCCTGTCATTCCCAGGGGTTATAAATAACCTTGGCTATGGGGAGATGTTGTTTTTCTGCATGGAAAACGCTGCCCTAGTTCTGTTTCATCAATCTGCCGCCAGAAATAGTCCTAATTTCTTGGAAATTTCTTGCTGCTCGGGTGTGGGTTAAAGCACTGCCTTGGAGGGGCTCCAGGGAGGGCAGGATGGGGAGGCTGAGCCCACCTGCCTTCAGGGCATGGCCAGAGGGACCCCAGAGGGCAACTTCTCTATCCTCTTGTCCTGAGCAGCATGGTGTCCACAAAGAGCATGTCCTGTGCCCTACACTGTCTGTGGATCAGGGGTTTTGGGGGACACGAGACTGACATGGGGCTGTGTCCCTGTGAAGCTCACACACCATCTCTCCCCACAGCTGGACCCACAGGCCGTGCAGACAAAAAACTGGCACATGGACGTGATTGAGATGAATGGGGTAAGTGGGGCTGGGGGACCCACAGCCCCACACTGTGATTGCAGCCCCTTCCCCGTGCCTTCATGCCAGCCAGGACTCACCCCCTGTCTCCCAACAGATCAAGGTGGAGTTCTCCATGAAGTTCACAAGCAGGGACATGAGCCTGAAGAGGACCCCGTCCAAAAAGCAGACTGGTGTCTTTGGGGTCAAAATCAGCGTTGTGACAAAGTAAGTGCAGGGCCTGGGGCTGCTCTGCTGCATCCCTGTGGGTGTGGGGTGGCACCAGGTCCCCTTGCTCTGTCCCTGTGCCATGGTATTCCCTTGATCCGACCAACACCGGGAGCTCGGCTGTTGCTTTTTGCTGGGGACTGCCTGTTCCCTTCACCAGCCCCATCCTTCCCGCCCAGCGTGCCCATCCTGCCCCTGGCCCAGGGTTTGCAGGGCTGGGCCGATTGCCAGGGGGTGCCCTGGGCACCTTTGCTCACGGCTGTGCTTCCCGGGCCAGGCGCGAGCGCTCCAAGGTGCCTTACATCGTGCGCCAGTGCATCGAGGAGGTGGAGAAGAGGGGCATCGAGGAGGTTGGCATCTACAGGATCTCTGGCGTCGCCACTGACATCCAGGCATTGAAAGCTGTCTTTGATGCAAGTGAGTGTCCTGGGGAACATCTGCCCTTTGTGCCACCTTCCTGTGGGAGGGTTCACAGGCCCAGACACCCCCCTGCCCTGCAAGCCCAGGGTCTGGTTATCACACCACATGTGTGCAACGTGTGCTGCGGTGCCCAGGAAGGGGCTGGGGGTGAGGAGGGTGTTGCTGGAAAAGCAAACACCCAGAGATCCCAGCCTTGTTTGTGCCTCGATGCCTCTGAGCTGCTGCTGCTCCTGGCTGGCTCCTGGGAGACACTGAGTCAGGGAAACATTGCAAACGGATTTGCAGATTGTTCCGTGTCCTGTTGCCCAGCCAGGCGGGAACCCCTCGGCTTTTCCCAGCCTCAGCCTGGCCAAAGGGGCAGTGACCCCAGCAGTGCTATCCCTGCCCTCAGGCTGGCAGCCTGCCTGGATTGCTGCAGTGATGTGGCGGGCTGAGACCCAGAGGGCGAGGAGGGCAGGAGGAGTCACGTGTGGGTACTCTCTGGACAGATAACAAGGACATCCTGGTCATGCTGAGTGACATGGACATCAATGCCATCGCTGGCACGCTGAAGCTGTACTTCCGTGAGCTGCCCGAGCCCCTCCTCACTGACAGACTCTACCCCGCCTTCATGGAGGGCATTGGTAAGGCCTTGGGGGTGGGGAAGGGGCTCATGCCCAAACATGACTCTGTTTGGCATTGGCTGCTCTGGGATGAGAGACTCCCGGGGTCCTTCCCAGCTCCACCCACTCTGTCCTGGCTGTTCTTACTGGCTCCAGGCCAGCTCAGGGCTCGTGGTGCTGCTCCCCAGTGCTCCCCTGACTGCTGGGGTGTCCTGCTGCTGCACCAGCCCCTGTCCTGAGCCCTCTCCCTCCTTCTCTCCAGCCCTCTCAGACCCTGCTGCCAAGGAGAACTGCATGATGCACCTTCTCCGCTCGCTGCCTGACCCCAACCTCATCACCTTCCTCTTCCTGCTGGAGCACTTGAAAAGGTAACAGCTCGGGGGCTGCAGCTGGGTGGGTGAGCTCTGTGGGGAGCAGCTGGCTTTGGCAGAGGACAGGGAATCACTGGGAGCTGTGCAGTGTCCCCCTGAGCAGGAAGACAGTGCTGTGTCCCTTCCCACCAGTCCAGCAGTAGCCCCTGTGCAGTAATCCCTGTCACCTGTCAGTGGGTGGCCAAGACCCAGAGCTAGTCAGCTCTGTGGGCAGGTCCCAGAGCTGCAGGTGACACCCAGTGTCACCCATCCCTCAGTGAATGCAGCAGTGTGTGGTTTGACAGGCTTTATCTTGTCCCAGATGAAGCCAGTCTGAACCTGGAGATGGGCCATTCTAGGGGTCACTGGGGCCCTGAAAACTGTGGAGGGCATGGGGCTGCGGGCAGGGCAGCAGAGCAGCACACACAGCCTGGCCAGAGCTGGCCCTGAGCTTGGGACTGGGGCTCACAGCTCATGTTACTTGCATCATGAAGTTCTTTTTTCCCTCTGGTTTGGCTAAAACTAAACAGAAAAAGTGATTGATGCTGGGGGATGGGGAAGGAAAAATCCCTTTCCATCCTGAGAACTGGGCACAGCCAGCTCCCACATCTGCTCCCCTGGCCAGGGCTCAAGGCAGCAGCCTGTGCCGGGGAGCACAGCTGCCTCCTAACATGGCCATGTTGTGGTCCTGCTTCCCTCGATGCTGGCAGGGGTCCCACAGGGTTCTTGGGGCAGGAGCCTTGTGGGGAGTGGGTGCAGGGGGCACAGGGGCTCCCCATGCCCTGTCAGGGGGGGAAGGGAGGAGGTCCCGCGGCACATCAGCGAGCGAGGGCTCGGCTGCTGCCACATCACAGCCAGGGCTCCTGGCCAGGCCCCGCGGCTCCGGCGGGGGCCGGGAACGGGGCAGAGCTCCCTGCCCTGCTCCGGGGTTACCAAGGGCTGTGGAGGGCAGGGGCAAGCTGGAGATGCCCCACTGGCACGGGAGGAGGGAGAGCAGCCCTCCTCCCCACATCACCCCACAGCTGCCCCACTCCAGGGCAGCGTTAGGGGCTGACACTCCTCTCTCTGTCCCCTCCAGGGTGGCTGAAAAGGAGCCAATCAACAAAATGTCTCTCCACAATCTGGCCACGGTGTTTGGGCCGACACTGCTGAGACCCTCAGAGGGGGAGAGCAAGGCACACCTCACCTTGGCCTCCGACATCTGGTCCCATGATGTGATGGCCCAGGTAAGAGCAGTGCTGGCAGCGTGGGGCAGCCTGCAGCTGCACCCCTGGGTGGGAGAATGGAGGGGTTCACCCACCTGTCTGGGTGCATTTGTCACTCTTTGCTGCACGGGGACAAGCTGGGAGGTGGCAGCTCTTCCCCCTTCTGCAGTAACACCCCCATTTGCCTCCTACAGGTGCAGGTCCTTCTCTACTACCTGCAGCATCCTCCCATCTCCTTCACCGAGCTGAAACGCAACACACTTTACTTCTCCACGGACGTGTAGCCTGCAGGGAGGAGGCACCAGCTGCCAACACTCCCAGCTCCCTGCGGGGGGCACGGACTGGATTGCAGCCCCCAGGGAGACCAGCCCGGCCCAGGACGGTGCCACCTGCATCTCCTGTACAGTCGTGCCCCGGGGCCACAGGCACCGCCCCAATCTGTAAAGTAGTCGTGTCTTATGTCCCTTCTTGTGTTCAAGAATTGTTTTTATGTATATTTGCTCAACAGAAGAGGTAGTGACTGACAAGGGCTGTGGACACAGGCTTCCCCTTGGCTAGTTTTCTCCTGGACTTCTTCCTGCCCGCTCACTCCTCCCAGGCACCCCTGAAGCCTGCAGTGCCCCACCAGTGCCTGTTTGCTGCCCAGCTCCTCTGCCCCACACCTGCATGTGCAGCACTGGCTCGCTCAGAGCCTGGGAGCTCACGGGCCTCCCTCCCTGGTGATGGTGACGACCAGCTCTGCTTTGACTTGCTGCCTGCGCAAACGTTGGACCCTGTGCCTGGATCCTGCTCTGGCCGAGCAAACCTGTGACAGGAGCAGAGGAGCAGCTGCTGCTTCCTCCTCACCACGGCCCTTCTGGGTGTTCTCAGGCCAGTCCCCTCCACAGCCCTGACCCTGTGCTTTGCCCGTGTGTGTAGCATGGCGGTTACTTCCCTCGCTGGATCTCGCCTCATTTTGGGATAACCCCTCACACAAGGCTGGAGCGAGAGGTGCTGTGCTGGGCTTGATCCACTGCAGGCTGTAGGGATGGCCAGCCAGGTAGGTCTGCTTCCTGCACCATGGGCTGACCCCAGGTTTGTGCCCTGGCATCGATGGGGTCCCATCAGGGCATGTGGATCCCAAATTTCTCTGATGTGGAAATTTGGCAGGGCACAGGGTCCCTGCTGTACACCTGTATCTGTGCCATAGTGAGGCACTCACGCCCCTGCCAGCCCAGCACTGCCACAAGCATCGCACGCACCCCGTGGCAGAGCCTGCCAGGGCACCAGCATTCCTGCCATGGCCACGGAATGAGGAGGTTTCTGTTTCCCTCCTTGCCCTTCCCCAGCGCACTGGGCACATGGCAGCATGTGGCCCTGCCTCAGTGGCAGCCAGGCTGCCAGAGGCAAGTGCTCTGCAGCAGCTGGGTGGTCCCCCAGCCTGGAAACCAGCACAGGGGGACGGGAGGAGGAAAGCCTTGATGGCCCTTGAAGGCAGAAGTGCTTTGTCCTCTCTCTCTCACAAATCAGTGGCCGCTGGGTCAGCCGTGCCCTCCCAGCTCAGGTCCCTCCCAGTGGCTCCAGCAATTGAGCCCACCCTGGCTGGTGCCTGGAGCTGCCATGCCACGTCCCAAGGCAGGATGGCCACAGGATGGCCAGGCTGTGCTGCGTGCCTGGCTCTGGGGATGGCTCCCACCTTCCCACCCTCCCACGCAGGTGTTGGTGCCCGATGGGACACGAAACCTTTCGCTCTGTGAGCTGAGTCCGTGTCCCTGTGGGAAAAGCCCCCCCACCTCTCCCCCTTTGTAAGCCCTGTGCTCTCCTGTGCCAAATGGAGATGGATGAGAAGTGACCAAGTGTACCCCCACCAGTGGCATTGCCTTTACCCTCCCCACTGACGGACTGTGCCAGGCAGAGCCCAGCCACCTGCCCCCCATGCACCAGGTATGTCCTCAGCCCACCTCCCTGGGGAAGGCAGCACCTGCCAGCCCTGCACCAGCAAAGCAACCAAGGAGGGGAGGTCTCTCAGTCCCCCTCCAAAGGGCTCACACTCCAGACCCTGCTCCTCTTGACTACCAGCTGAACAGAAGGGAAACAGCATTGCAGAAAAGCCCCAGGGGTCTGCCTTGGCCCTGGACCCAGTAAGGAGGCCGAGCTTAGATCTGACTGCACAACAGACCCCTGTGTGTGTCTGATTTGTTCCGTGTGTCCAAGTCTCTGTCCACCACACTGGCATTCCAGATGGAGACTCTGTACAGCCAAATCTCCCCCCACAGGACAGTGGCTGGAGGCCTGGTCCCCATGACTGGCTTTTGCTTGTCCCTACAGGAAGGAAAGAGGGGGGTGGACTCTTGCAGCTACAGGTAGAATAGAAATGTTAATTAATATTTGACTTTCAAAAGTTGTTAAGGATATATTTTTGTTTGTGTTCTGTTTCAATTTCTGTAGATTATAAACTTTAAATGGCTGTAAAACCATGTGAGGAGAAAAAAAATGTTAATAAAAATGCAAAGCCCCGATATTTGCACAAAAGAAGCCCTGTTTGTGTTGCTGTTTGCACTAACTGATCACCTTGGCATCACAGCTTCTCCTCTTTCTGCTGTAGAATTCCTGCTAGTTGTACTTCAAGCCAGGGGCATAAGCACAGGCATTGTGCCAGGCAATATTTGAAGAGATTTCTTATGGTTTGGGCTACATCCTTGCATTTTGGAGGGAAAAAACCTGGACTGTCTGGAGCCAGCCTGTTTAATCAGCCCAGAATTACTCAAGCTTAAAATTCAGCTGACTTGCACAGCTTCTGGCCTGAGGACACTGAACAGGCACAGCAAGGGACATCAGATCTGGAAATCTCATCTGATGGATCACATGGTGCTGTCTCCCCACTTCATTCCATGTGGGAATGGAAGACAATGTGCCTCTGAATTGACCACTCCATCAGCCAAACCACCCTGCTTGGACTGCTCTTCTAGGTAAGCAAGTGCTGTCAGTGTTCTGGGATGTCAAACTGGGGATGCAAAGGAGGGGAAGTGGGAGGGAGAACCCCCTTTAGGTGTGTGCACTGCATCTGAAATCCCACTGCCCCAAAAGGATGGTGGGTATTGGCCTTTATGGAGTGGCTCAGTGAAGGTTAAAAATGACCCCCTGGAGTTTGAGAACAGAGCTTGGTTAGAAGAGCAGGAGGGCCAACAGGAACACAAAAAGGCAGCAGCTTCTTTAGCTAACAATCCTATCTTGCCTTCAGCATCAGTGTCCTGCAGAGTTACACTTCACCCTCCCAGTGTAACACTGGGGCACTCTGAGGTGGCACAGGGATGTGACAGGAAGCAGACTGCTGAGTGAATGCCCAGTTATCTGTCAAACAGTGGTTTATTCTCACAGCTCTGCTTTCTAGTCTCACTATCAAACTGCTGGAACTAATGGGGTGAGCCTGGGGCAGTTAAAGCAGTAGCAAGATTATTTGTGCTCCCACAGCGAGGTTAAATCAGGCTAGCCAAGTGGCTACAGAGAATTATACTTCAGCAACAACCTCTTTTCTTTCTCCTTAAACTGTTTTGTTCATCTGCCAGTAACCACATTGCTCTAAGGCTAAGGATTCCTTTCTGCTTTTCCCTTTAAGACATGGTAAAGAAATCTGGCACTCATCTCTGTACTTATGAAAAAAGACAAGTTGTACAGATGGTGGTTTGTCTTCAGATGGTATTTTAAGAAAAGCCTGGAACAAAGTTATTTCTCCACAGGATCTTACCTCTCCCCAACAGAACAGCAAGCTGCAAACTGGGAACTGCTGAACACTTGCAGCACGTTCAGACACACGGTAACCTAAATCGGCGCATTTCTGCTCGAAGGTCGTCCTCCCGCCTCTTCTGGTGCCAGCAACAGACTTAATCAAAATCAGACACGAAGGACTGAAAAAGCTGAGTCCAGGCATGTTTCCTGGAAACTGACAGTCAGCTGATCCATCCTGGAGATGCTGCTCTGCCCCTGGCTCCATCCTCACATGCTCCCGGAGTCTGCCCGGGGCAGCTCGCCAGGCTCGGGGCCAGAGCACTGTTAGTCATTCAGAGGAGCGGCCAAGGCCGTGCTGCTCGCAGCGGGCAGGGCTGCAGGGGCAGTGGGGAGGGAAGCCGGTGGATGTGCCGTGGAGCAGGCTCAGAGCAGCTCTGGAGCAGGGGCGGCTGCTCCGAGGGAGGCGGCCGCTACCGCAGGTAGTAATCAACTGCAGCGGAGAAGGCGGCAAACCCTCCGCAGCCGATCAGCCCCGCCTTCAACCCGGCTGCAAGGCAAGAGGGGGAATGAGGCAAGGCAGGAAAAACACTCCTCTTCCCAGTAACTCACTGTGCTGGCTCAAAGGGCTCACCCCAGCTCGCACTGTGCTGGCTCAAAGAGCTCACGCCTGCAGGGCATGGCTGTGCACCCCAGGGATCACTGCCCCAGGGGAGGGGAGCCAGATGTACAGCCCCACGTGGGACCAGCAGCACAGCCTGACTGGGGGCTGTGCTGCTTGGCCTCCCCAGAGGGCCAGGAGAGAGCACTGCTGATTTTGGTGGGCTCTGATCTGAGCACTGCAAGTGGCTTTGTGGGACTAGGAAGGGACGGGAAGAGCAGCTACTCCTTTGAAAGCTCTAAGAGGATTAGGTTGAGCACAAACACAACTTAACAAGCTCAGTTAGAAGCACTTTCAAGAGAGCTTTCTTTTGTTTTATGCTCTATGGACAGGCTTTTTAATTAAGGAGAGGTGTGAGAAGTTTGATATTTCTGATGAGCAGAGCAGCTCTCTTCCTCCTTGGGGCTTTTTCCAGATGTTATTGCCACTCAAGGCTTCCCAAAGTCCCCACTAGTGCTGCTGGACTAAAACCCCAGTGCTCCTACTCCCTTTCATCTGTTTGATATGTAAGAAAGGAGGAAAGCATTTCACATACTGTGCAAATTAAGAGTTACTGCCAGTGAAATAGCAGATACAAGTAAAGCTCTGTTAACACAAGAGCTGTAGTTTCTGAGTGGCTTTGCACATGTTTTTGGCTTCCTCCTCACTACACCACAGAAGAGTGCAGACAGCCAACACCAATTCCTCATTTTTCTGCTTGTGAATTCTGTGGATTTTCCTCCAATCTCTGTCCTGTATGACCAAGCCCTCCCTAACCATATATCTCAAAAGCGAGGCTGCAGTTCTGCCAGTCTGGAGCACACTCTCACATTGGCCTCACCATAACCCCATGCAAAGAGGTTTGCAGTGTGTGTTCCACATAGAACACCGTGTGCTGCATACCCAGACTCCAGTCCTGCCCCAGAAACAGTTCCCAGCAGGCAGCACCAACCTCTGAAGCCGATTGCTCCTCCTGTGATGCAGCCACTGAGAACACTGTTCTTCCAGTCTGACTTCCCACGATACTGTGGAATTAAAATCAGAGTCAACAAGTGCACGTGGAATAAACACTCAGTGTCTGTACTGATAAGCAGGGCAGATTAAAGGACCTTCCAGCCTTCTCTCAGCTGAGGATGTTTTTCTCTCTGTTCTCAGCAGATGGCCCTGCACTCCCAAACGTGCAGGGCCAGGAGAGGAGGAAGGGACAGGGCATGGGAGAGGTGACACAAATCCATGTGGTGCAATGCAGTGCTATGGAAGGATCCTGACTGAGCTCACCCAGCCCCAGAACAGAGCAGTGACCACAAGCTCAGGGGGTTTAAAGGTGCTGGAACCACCTGAGTGCAGGCTGAGCCCTGCTGTGCAGCTGCTCCTGGCACAGGTGACAGTCACAGCTCCTGCTGACAAAGATGCCCTGTTCCCATTGCCAGCACACGCTGGAGTTTCACCAGTGCAGAGACCTCTTTGTTCTGCTCCACTGTGCCAGCAGATACACTTTTCTTCTGGATGAGTCAGGAAATAACTGTATCTTTCAATTAAAAGGCAGGACTCAAATTTGTAACAAGGTGATTTTCCTGTTTAAGAAAATGGATGATAGATTTGCTGCTGAGCAACACAAGGTCATCTCTTGCTGATGAGAACAGGCCTCTTACTTAACAACTTTAATCAAAGGATCCCATTCTGCATATGGAATTTTTAATCAAAAGCACATCAAATTTAAATCAAATTACCATGTTGCAACTCACAGTTTGAGCTTTAAAGTAACAAGTACCTGTAGCTGGGGTTTAAAAGGTGATGTCTATACTTGCAAAGAAGAAAGGACTTTGGTTCATTCTGCAAGAGAACAGCAGCTCTCAAGACAGGTCTCAAAGCTGAAAAGCTCTGCTGGCCAAGAAAGAGCAAACCAGCCTATTCCAAGCTGTCCTGTTGCAGAGGGGATGTGTATTTATGTGGATCCAGTACTATCAGTGCTATGAAGGGCACAATGGAACATTTCTCAGTGCTCAGGAGGTGGTTACTCACAGACTCCACCACACACTCGGTGCAGGAGAACATGGCACCCACGATGGCAAAGTTCTTGGCGTAGGAGATGCCCCTCTGCCCCATGTCCTTGAGCACCTCCCTGGCCGTGGGTGTGCGATAGGGATCCTTGGGGTCGAAGCCCACGTTGGTGTCGATCCCGGCCGTGAAGATCCCGAAGGCACCTCCCAGCACAAACCCTGCGAACGGCACCCAGAGGGGAGTGAGCCTGGCGGGATGGGAGCAGCACGATCCGAGATTTGCGGGCTCCGGGGCAGCTCTGCGGGCCCCGGGGCAGCTCTCCCCGCGGCAGGGCAGGGCAGTGCAGGAGCGGTGCCCGGTGTGCCGGTGCTGGGCACCGCGGACAGCCCGTGCCGGGCCGGGAGCAGCTCCGAGCCGGGCAGGCAGACGGCGCTCCCTCCCTGGCACCTGCGGCAGGCGCTGCAGGAGGCTCGGAGGGAGGAAAACCAACCACGGCGCTGCGGCCTCTTCTCCCTCAGCCCCTCTGCCGCCTCCCCCCGCGATGCCCGAGCCGCCCCACACGCGATGCCCGAGTCGCGATGCCCGAGCTGCCCCACACGCCGCCCCACACGCTGCCCCACACGCGGCCCGCTCAGCCGCCGCACCTCCCACACAGGCCAGCGCCGCCTTGAAGGGGCAGCTCTCCATGACCCTCTCCACCATCTTCTGCTCCTCGCTCTTGGGCGGGCAGGGGATGCCGCCGAGCGCGGCAGGGTCCCATGTGCGGGGCTGGCGCTTGTCGCCCACGAGGTGCTGCAGCAGGACGCTGTACTGCAGAGGCGGCGGCGGATCGGTGGGAGCCGAGGGCGGCGGGGCAGCCATGCCGGGCCTTGGACACTGCCGCGCGCGGGGGCTCACGGGAGCTGTAGTTCCACCGAACTGCTCATCCCAGCGACCATAGGGGCGGCGCCCGAGGAGAGGACTACAACTCCCGGCATGCCCAGCGGCGCGACGCGGCATTGGCTGTCCCGCACGGGGCAGGGACTACATTACCCGTCGTGCCGCGGGACTGCCCCCTGGCGGCCGGTGCGGCCGCTGCAGGTGAGCGCGGGCTCGGCGCGGAGCATCCCGGCGCGGCCGCAGGTGAGGAGCGGGCGGCAGGTGAGGAGGGGCCGTGAGGGCTGAGGGGCACCCGCGGGGCTGGGCAGGGCCGGCAGCCTCCCCCGGGGCACCCCCGCGCTGAGGGAGGGCTGGGGTGCCGCAGTGCGGGACCCGGTCCTCGTGCCCGGGCTGAGGTGCGGGGCGAAGGCGGGAGGACTCGGAGGTGTCGCGGTGCGGCCGCCGCGTCCCCCTCGGGACCGACCCGGTGTGTGAGGGCAACAGGTCCGGGCGGGGCCCCGGGGGCAGGTCCGGGGGTAGGTGCAGCTCCAGCTCCGGGGGGGGCAGTTCCCGCTCCGAGGGGCAGTTCCCGCTCCGAGGGGCAGTTCCCTCCCGGGGGGGCAGTTCCCGCTCCGGAGGACAGTTCCCTCCCAGGGGGCAGTTTCAGGGGCAGTTCCCTCCCGGGGGGCAGTTCCAGCCCCGGCCCCGCAGCCCCGGGGGCTCAGCCCGCACCCCGAGCTCGGTGGCGGTCCCTGCCCTGCCCCATGTCCCGCGGGGTCGGTGCCTTTTCGGCCAAAGCCGCTCGCCCCGGAGGAAGCAGCGCTGGTACCGGCACGGGGGGATCGCAGAGGGCTCCGGCGAGAACCAAAGTCTGTCTGTCTGTCTGTCACAAAGTGCCTACCCGGCTCAAGGCAAGTGCTGCAGGCGCGCTGGCTCTGCTGGGTGATGGGGTGAGAAATGGTGCCTTTTCCCCTTCCACAACAAGGTGCTGTGAGCATTAAAAATCTTCTGTGTCTTGCTTGTGTTGCATTTTGCTTTCCCTGTTTTACTTTCTCGTTCTTGTGCACTAGAACCGCTTTTTATCTCCACAGGTGACCACAGGTCTGCCTTGCAAACAGCTTTTGGACTTCTTATTTGCTATGTTTCAATTTGAATTTTTAAAGTTACCCACAGGCTTTTAGCCCCCTGAGGAACAGCTGTGTGGGTTTCAATGGGATGCGTTGAATTAGTGTATTACAGTAATTGAGAGTTATTTAAAAGATGAAGTAATTACTTTTAAATTATGCATTAAGTATGAGATCTTCCTGCTAGCCCAAAGTGCTGCTCTTTGGAGGTCCCAAAGTAATGGATTTTCTTTCCTTTCTTTTACCCTCTGCTCTCTGTCTTGCTTTTGTCTTAGTGTAGGCCGGGATAGGTATGTTCAAATAACGATTTAAATTGATGGTTTTATCACTTCAAATATTTAATTACACAAAGTTCAACAACTTCGCTCTGAATTCCAGTGCCCTCTGCTGGCTGCACCAGAGGGGCCACCTGCCCGCTGCTCTTCTCTCTCCCTCTGGTAATCTTTTTGTTTGTTTGTTTGTTTGTTTATTGGGTTTTGGGTTTTTTTTTCCTTTTTTTAAGGTCAGAAGCCCTGGAACAGCATGTTGTTAAAATCGACTCCAGCAGGACCTTTACAAGGTAGAGGAGGTTGCAGGCAGGATGATCTCCCTAAGGAGCCCTGAACTTGAGATTTCAATCTTCTCCTTGATCCAAAATAACCTTGCTGGGCTGGTCTCGGGGTCCCACTGCAAAGCCCAGTTTCCAAAGGCATAAAGGGAAAAAAGGATATGTTGGATTTCAATTTTCATCAGGGAAAGTCTATTTGTATAGTTGGAATGTTGCTTTGACTTGATTTTCTCAGTTCCTGGATTTTGGAAGAAATGATGGGTCACTGTTTGTAAATATATTTATATAAATATTTTTAAAAATAAGATTATATAAATATATTTATTTATAGATATTAATATATTAACTATTATATATATTATTTATAGATATTAACATATCAATATATTATTAATATATTATTATGCTGTGTTTGAACCCCTTAGATTATAATAGTTTTCTCCTTTTCCCATTCATGCTGTTCCATGTTCTACATATGAACAAATACTTCTGCTTGAATATTTGAATAATCTCATCTGTCTGAACAGATTTTTTGTGTGGGTGAAATCAGATGGAGGATTAAGGATTTCAGAGGGAATATGAGAGTCCAACACATCTTTGATAAATGAGTTGTTCCAATGAGACTCTCAGCTGTTTCTTTTTATAAGCCCTGAACCTTCATTGCAGCATTTGTGTGCAGGGGATGTCCTGTCCTCTCCTCCTCCTCCTGCAGGCTGTGACTGCTGTCCCTGCTGTCCCCTCGTTCATCCTGGAGCTGTTCAGTCCCGCACAAGAGCTGAGGTTGGTTCTGCCCGGCCCCCTGAGGTGGGTCCCTTTCCCTGGGGTGTGTGTGCTGTCCCTGATCCCGCTCTGTGCTCGGGCTCTGGCTCAGCAGAGGGCAGCACATGCCACCCCGAGTCCCTGCCTTCCCCTCGCCCTTGGCAGTGACTCACTCAGTCCTCCTCCTCCCACACTCGTGTTCTGCAGCCAGGATAGCCCTTGGAGTACCGCGGGTTTGTCTGAAATCCTGCCTTTGCAAATGGCTCAGCCGAGCAGTTCCCAGGTTTTGAACAGGCTCTAGCTCTCATTTTTGGCGTTGCTGTTCAAAGATTAAAACAAATTTTCCCAGCACTCAGCTTTGTCTTGTAAAACTGCCCATTCCAGAGCCCTTTCTGAAGTTATCCAAGTGGGCAGGAAGCAGCTGAAGGTGGAAGTCAACAAGAATTAGATCTAATCTGTGCTTTTGCACTCACACCTACCTGTGGACACCTTTTCCCCTTACCAGAACTGTGATGATGTGGGAGAATGAGAGGATAAATTAATGGCTTTCAGTGCTGGGAATACTGTCACCACCATGACAAACTGTAAAAAAAGGTTAGACTGTAGTTAAATGCCAGGTGTATGGGAGTTAAAACTCAAAAGGCAGCCTGACTTGCTGGTTTTTTAAATTTTTTTTTCCTTTGGGTTGTTATAAAATAGACTGCAGAGAGAGATCTTTCAGTAAAATCTCCTTTCAGAATCAGCAGACTTGCTCCTTGTGACTGTTTTCTGTAACTCAGAGAGGAGGAACAGGATGTGGCTTCTCAAGATGAGTGTTTGATCCTCTGTGCTCTCTTTTAACATCAGAGATCTCAAAGTGTTCATCCCTTTTCAAAGTAAGGTGGTTTCTTTGTGTTTGTTCCACTCCAGCCAGTTACTCCTCCTCCTCCTCACAATTTCCCTAATGTCACACGTGCTTCTGTTTTCACCTATAAAATTTGAGATGTGGTCTAAAAAAAGATCTGTGTAAAGTTTCAGGCATCATCATCATGTCCCAGGGATTGAAGCTGTTGCTATAGAAGCCTAAATTCTCTTTGAGAGACCTTTCCAATATAAAGAAGTTGATACTGCAGCAAAGTTGTCATGGAAATATGCAGCAGAAAGAGAAAGGAAATCTCAGTTGTTTGATGACTGTTACAGAGCCTTGGCCAACTTGCTGAAGTGGCTTCATTTCTGGAGATCTGATTCTGCAGATTCCCTGCCTTGTGTTCCAGGGGCTGGAAAGCTGCAGACTCCAACCTACAGAAACCAATTATTTCACATTTATATAACCAAACATACCTCTTCTACTCAGTGAGCTTTATCCAGATTCAAGTTTCCTCACTGCATAATACTGTCTAAAAAGGAGTCTGGACTATTCCCTGGGCTGCCCACCCTCCTGGTGGGAGGCAGGGCCCCTTTGAAGCTGAGTTTGGGGCTCATTTGGGGGCTCATCCATTCCCTGGTGCCAGGACATGGGGGTGGGCACACAAGGCAGGATTATCTGCAGCCACTCTGGGTTCTGGGCTGGAGGAAACCCCTTCCAGGTGACTTTGGCAGCCAGGGAATTTCCTTTCCAGCACCTGGGCCTGATGGGGGGTGAGCTGTAGTACAGCTTTTATTGTATTTCTGGCAATGACCACTCTGAAAGGATTTATGGAGCTGCCCCCATTGAAGTGAGGCTTTCAGAACCAATTTTTAACTGACTAACTAAGAATAGTTTACCCTGCAAGCTTCAGGGCTGTTTCAGATTTGAGCAGGAGTCCTTTGTGTTCAGCTGAGTGGTGGTATAAGCAGGTCCCTCTCCATAAATTTCTTGTCCACTTAAACCATCACCAAGCCTGGCTGGTTCCCTGGTTTGAAGCTTTTTGTGCCTCTCACTCAAGCCTCCTGGTATGTAATAGCTGTGATTATGAGTGAGCTGCCTTTAAATATCTATTACCAGTGTCACCATGGTAACTGCTGTGGGAGTTTCTTGCTGGTAGAAGGTTTCCAGCTCCCTGAGATACAACAGGGCAAAATGCTTGGGCTGTTGTTGTCATGGTTTGAATGAGATCAAAGAAGGGGAAAAAATAACATTTCTGATCTTTAATAACAGTGAATGTTCGTGGTACTGATAGAAGTAAGCTTGGTGTTGAAGTCTGTGCTCAGATCAGAGAATAGAGGACAGTTCCACAGGCAGGGACAGCCCAAACTTTCCCTGGACAGCATTCAAGCTCCTGCAGGAATAGGGAAATGTCACTCCCTTTGACTGAGCCAACACTTGGCCTTTGTTTTGATACTGTCAACAAGCAAACTAATTAATCCTGATGAAGGGTGCAAAATCGTGATGTTCCACTTGCCCCAGGAGCAAGCAGAGTTGCTGGGTGATTCAGTGTGGAGGAGAAAAAGATGAGCTGGTTTGTGTGTTGTCTCCTCATTTCTCTGCATTGCCAAACTGCTCCTTCTCCCTGCAGGCCCTCAGCTGCCTTCAGGCCAGTGGTGTTGGTTGGGTAATACTCAGAGTGCCTTTCCTGCTCTCCTGGATCTCCAAACCTTCCTCTTTCCTTCTCTCACATCTGCTTTCTTCCCCAGGTTCCTGTTGTGTGGCTAATCAATGCTCCTTTGCTCTGCAATGACAGTTCTTTCTATGGGCTCCCACGTGACAGACTCACTGATGTCCCTCATGCAAAGTCTGTCTCTTCAGGGGGTTGTTTTGCTCTCATTTATTTATTTACTTATGGTAAACAGGTCAAAAACTCCATAGGGCATTTCTTCCTTTTCATGCAATCTGTTCTCTTGCTTGAGAATCTGTTCTCCTACTTGAATATCTGCCTGGAGGTTTAAAATTATCACTGGCTTTTCCAGAAACATGGAAAGCAGAGCCCCTGTTCCTGCTGCTCTCCCACTCCACAGGCTGTGCCTCCTGCTTTGGCATTTGGGCCCTTCTGCCCGTTCCTGCCCTGGGCAGTTCTGTGGGGCTGTTCTGCACAAGGAGGAGAGGGTTTGCTCCCCTTTCTGTGCTGTGTGTGGGGACAAGGGACAGGGCAGGGCAGAGCCAGTGGCTCCTGCAGGGTGAGCTCCTTCTACTACACGGTTGATGTTTGTCCTTACCTGCCTCGTGAGCAACGTGAGCCACATCCCGAGAGCTTGTTTTGCTGAGCTGAAAGATGCTTATAATTGATTTTAGTCACAGGGTTTATTCCATGCCAAATTTGGACTGAGTGTTAAAATCTGAAGTAGTCGTGGGTACTAACCAAGCAATCCAAGGAAATCATTTCATAAGAAGTCTTGAAAGCAGAACTGGGTCTGAGGATGGAATTTGCTTGCATTATACCATTACTTGTTTCTTGATGGTTCTTCTGTAGCATTGTGGTTAATGCTGGGAGGATCTTGGTGTTTGGGTACTTCCAATTTCAGCTATATGGGTAAATTTCTCAAGTCTGCTAAGTTGATTTAAAAGTTTTAGCAGCAGCAAACATGTTTGTTCATACAAGCTGTCTGGAAGGAAGGAATTGGTGAACATTAATTTGGGTGCTCCCTTTTTTCTGGCTTTGATTACATCATCAAAGCCAAATTTCTACACTGAGTTTCAGTGTGACTCTATAACAATGTGCATGTCTTTTTGAAAACTGCTGACTTACTATGTGGGAGATCAAACCAATGGGCACTGTGGACCCTTATTAACTTGTGATAGTCAGTCAGTAATTTAAGTGCCTTCATTTCCTTGTGAAATAGATGAGTTATTAAGCTACAGCAATGATCAACTGATTCTGTTCAAGTATCTGTAAAAGATGCAGAGGGTAAGAACAAGGTGGAGACTCTCAGACCTTGCTGTGTGGGGAATCAGACCTGACCAACAGCCTTTTTTCTGACATGCTGATCTGCACTGGAGGGCTCGTTCATCTCCTGGCACTTGCAACTCCTTGTGCTTCACCAGTTCCCTGTGGGCACTGTCCCAGTTTGGTTGCTGCTGGGCGCCCTGGGGTCTCCCTGTGCCCCTCTCCCTGCAGCTATTTCCATCCAGGCCCTTCCAGTGTGAGTCCCTCAGAAACAAAGCTGAGGCTGCAGGTCCTTTATTTGCATCCCCCTCAAACCTTCCAAAAAGTTCAAAGCAGAGGGACGTTCCTCCACCATCCCTTGGGGTTTTGAGTTCTAAGGCAGCCTCCAGCACACATCTTCTCTGCTCCTTCATGTCCCTGTGCAGCTCTGCACTGTCAGGGATCAGCAAAAATTTAATGAGGTGGTTTTCTCTTCGAGGCTCCTCAGTGTTTGTAATGGGAACCTGTTGGGTTCCGTCCCCGTGAGGTGACCCAGTGCAAGGTGTTCCAGCATGTGATCCCTGGGGGACAATGAGCAAAGGGAACAAGGAGGGCTGTGCAGGCTTTTGCCTGTGTAGGTAGTAAAAACTTGCTGTGCTACTTGAATATGGTAATTCTCTATGAATTGTTAATGAACTCCACGTTATAACCTACATATCAGAAAACTAACAGTGAGGAATAATGAAATGTAGAGGTTCTCTCTGTCCTCTAAGTCTTTCATTTAGTCAGTGAAATAAAAACACATAAATCTTATTTTACTCCTTCAGGGAAGAACATTGAGTATTGCCTGTTTGGCATGTTTAGCTCTCTCCCCATTTTGAATAGCAGGTTCACTGCAGAGAAGGTGTCCTTGGTTTGTTGCTGTGTCTGAAGGAAGTGCAGACACTTGAAAACTGCAGAGAGAAATAAACACTGGGTGAATGTGTGCAAAAGTGATCAGAGACTGTTAAATATATGAGTATTCCTTCACTACATAGATTTCCTTTCTCATTTTGCCTTTTTCTGTGGGTTGGCTTTTTTTTTGTAGATAGATAGATGTGTGTTAACTCTTCAGTGTTATTCTCAGAAATGACAGAAATACTGAAAAATGCTGGCACGTCTTGCAGACTCTTTACTTTTGAAACAGGCAGTTTCCTAATTCTATTTTTGACCAACTTAGTGGCTGTTCCCTCGGAAATGTTAAAGTTGTTGTCTCATCTTCTGAAGTTTTGGCAATAGGCACCAGAGGAAGCTGTTTTTCTTGTCTCCTATGCACTCCATGTTCCATAAAACATATCTGCCTTTTGTCCCCAGTTTATTTAATCTAGTCTTTTCCAGTAACAGAGATTTTCTGTAGGTGCAGGTCAAAGCTGGCAGCCAGGCTGAGCCCCTCAGGTGTGGGGGTGGGAATGGGAAACTGTGAGCAGTCCCTTAAAAACAGGGAAATAGAACTAAATCTGAGTCCTCCGAGTCAGTGCACACAGATTTCTTGTGCTGGTGGAGCCTTTTTGGCAGCAGCTGCAGGAGTTCACTCCTTCCATCCACCCATCCTGACTGAACAGCAGTTGTTTTTGTCAGGGTGGGAAGTGGTGCCCATGATTCATCCTCCAAATGTCCACTCAGAGCGAGGACTTCCCGACATCTGCACTGCAACTGAGCAAACAGAGGAGTTTGTGGCAGTTCAGTCCAAAAAGGAGGAAAGCAGGGAGTGAATGCTGTCCCAAAGCCATGGCCTGACTCCACTAATACCCACTGTCTGATGCAGACTTTCCTTTGTAATTACTTTTGGTTTTATAACTCCAGACAGCAACGTTCCAAGCCTTAGGACTGAATTAGAGACTTGCTGTAGAGACACATTGTTATTGACATAATAGCCTTGTTTATGGAATTTCTCTCCTTTGTAATTAAGATTGTTTCATGCACAAAAGCAGTTAAGTATGGCATAAATATCTGTAAATGCAAAGATATTTTCAATCTTGTTCCTTGTGTGAGCCTTTTTTCCACACTCTGTGCATTTGCTTCTCAAATGAGCTGTGCCACTCAGGATTCTGCCCTGTGCCCATTTCATGGAGTTCTCATCCAGATTCTTGTGAAATTGCACAGGTAATGCAGTTTGCAACTTAAACCCTTTAAACTCCTCAGTTGCAGTGTTTGAGGTGTGTTGGTTCATGAGGGTTGGTGTTGGTCTCCTACCCTTCTTGCAGAGCCGTGGGAGCAGTGGATGGAGCAGAATGCAGGCAATATGTTCAGTGTGACTGTCTGTCAGCCCAATTTACCAGCTGGCTGAGAACCTGGCAGATACTTTATAAAAGTTTATATTGTTACTTGAAATTGTTTTCTCACCCTGGCTGTGTGAAAGTAATTGTGGCTCAGGCCCTGGACAGGCCACAGGCTGAGCCTGGAAACTCATTTTAGCTGTTTGTTTCTGAGCTGTTTGTTTAGTAAACAGAAGGCAATTTTTCAATTCAGAAGGTTTTGTGCTGAATAATTCTTTGGTCTAAGTAAAGAGATCTGATAATTATAGCCATAAGTGCTACCAGAAAACCTCTAAATAAACAAATATACTGTCTGGTCTTGTTGGCTCTAGGGAAATTCTCCAGCACTATTCTAGGCTGTCTACCCAAGCTGAAATATATAAATGCTGTGACTGTCTCCTTATGTCCAAGCATTTAATTTTTAGGTTTGGGTCAAGTTATATTTATCAAATGTAGCAAAAATATATTCCAGAGTGAAATACAGTAGCTCATCTCCCCTTCCCACTCCCCTCATTCCAGTTCTGTGTTTCTCTTGGCTGAGGGACAGCGAACCCTGCGGAGCTGCCGGTGCTGCTGCCCCTCTGAGCCAGCCCAGCCCACCAGCAGGGGCAGAGGCACAGCCTGCTGGCCCACAGTGCTTCTTTCTTCAGGCAAAGGAGGGTTTGAGGGAGGTGCCTTGACTGATGTCCCTCCCGTTGTGAGCTCAGGGTCCAGGCTCCTGCAGTTGTTTGTTCCCAAGCCAGCACTGTTGAGAAGATGGTCCATGCCCAAAGCAGAAGGAATGACTTGCAGCCCCTGCACCACCTGAGTGACCTCAGTGCCAGTGCCTGTGTTAGGGAATGGAGGGTCAGTTCCTCAGGGAGGAGAAACGCAGGGCATGCACATCAGCTGTCTGCAAGAACTTCCTCCTTATCTGAGCTGTGAATAATCTCAAAATCTCTAGATGGTAAAAGTGTAAAAATATGAGATGGGTAAATTCTCCACTCTGTCCTCGGGTATTGAGGAGACTGGCAAAGGAGGCTGGATGGAAGGATTGATGCTTTGTGTGGTGCCAGACTTGGAATAGCACCTGGCTGAATGTTCAGGGACTAACAACTAATAATATTGTTATGGCAGACAGAGAGCATTATCACATGGTAAATAAGTTATGGCATGTAAAAGCTTCTGTCCTAATGTGTCTTCCTTCTCTGCACATATACACACTTGTTGTTTGAGCAATGGTGGAGGCAAGGGAAATGTCCTAAGGTGTCCTGGCTGTGATTGCTGGCACTCTGGGGGAGAGATTAATGTTGTGGAATATAAAAGCTTCTGAAGCTGTTTCTGTGTTTTGCTGTGAAAAATGCCTTCTCTCTGTGCCACCTCCTTGCCCTTCCTCCATGGGATGTGCTGCATGTTTCTGCTCAGCTGGCTCCCACAGACCAGTCTGGGGTTTATGCTGTGCCCAGTGTCCCGCTCTGCCCTTGGGGTGATGGGATCCTGAAAGAGACTCTTCACCTGCTCCAAGGATTGAAGCATCTCCGTGCTTTGTATGGAGGATACCAATTACTTGCTTGCATAAAGGCTCCTTGCTTTGATGGAGATGTAATATCTGTCCTTCCCCTGAGTAAGCAAGTGTGCCTGTGTGTGTGTGTGTGTGTGCCTGCCTGTGTGCCGAGGCAGCCGTTGCTTCCGTGTGTGAATCACTGCCCAGGCAGCTCCCGGGGCTCTCTGCAATGTGCTTTTCCTCTCAGCGAAGCACTCAAGCTCTGGGTTTTCAGTCTGCCTTGCACATGCTGTCAGAAGCTACTGGGAGACAGTTTTCTTTTTGATGCAGAAAAGAAGGACAAGCTTTTACTGTAAGTATTTTAATATCTTTTACCTTTTTTTTAAAGTGGGAACTGTATTATCTCTAGAAGGATTCTTGGGTCAGGGATGTCTTCTTGGAGTGAATGGACCTGCTTTGCTCAACAACACATTTTCCATACCATCTCACTCTAACACTAAATTGAATCAAAAAATGTACAGTGTAAACAATCCTGTGTCAGCTGAAAATGGGCTGGGAGCAGGGTCTGAAAGGCAGTACAACCCCCAAAATAAATCCCTCTGTGAGAACTGGCTGCTGGGTTTTACTTTGCTCAGCTACACAGATTCAGTGACAGAGGGGCTGAAGCTGCTTCTGTGCCTGTTGGTGCTTTCTCCTCTGGCAATTTTCGGTTGTTCTCCGTGGTTAACTGAGGCAGGAGCACGGGCAGACTCCCCCCTGGTGCTGCCTGGGCACACAGTCCAGGCTAGAGGGGACAGAAGGACCCAGCTGCCCATAGGAGAGGTTTGGCAGCTCCTGTCTCTGCAGGGCATCAGTGAGAGCACCGAGGGGCACAGGGACCCTCTCCCAGCACTGCAGCAAAGAGCTGCTCAGGGTCTCAGCAGGACCCTTTCACTACAGCAGTTTAACAGTTGTCCTTAAAATTGTGCTGTGGATTGAAGCTTGATCATAACAACAATTGTAATAATAATAGCATTTATACAGCAGGTAATATGACCAAGTTGTAGAGATGTGAATTAAGCCCTCTGTGTGTACCAGTAAAGGATTACTGGTAGAACTGGTTTGAAAACAGGGATTCTCTACCTCTTTCTCTTGTATACAGTCTAAGTTTAACGTGTCCCCTACCAATATTATCTGTTTTACATGTTTTTCTGTCTAAATTATAAAGTGTTCTCTGCCCCTGTAACCTCAGCAGGAGAGAGGATACTTGATTTGCTGAAATAGTTCTTTGTCTGCACAGTTTGACAGGTGACTGACACATGAGCACCCCATCCTAACACACACACAGGTATGTGCTGTCCCTTCCCTTTCTCATTCACTTCTAAACCAGTTTCATTTCATTATGTAGCCCACCAAGGTGGGTCATTCAGCCCACCTGTGGTCTCCAGAGTCCCAGCTGTAAACTGTTGATTCTGTTTCTTGAGTTTGTTCTCTTCCTGCTCGTTATGAATATTTTTAAAATGCAGAAGTCCTCTGGTTTCTCCTGCAGCTTTGGGGTTGTGTCCTCATCTCTGCAAAGAGTCTTTTCTGTTCTAAGTTCACCCTGTCACTCATATAAACACTCACAAGTTCCTGCTTTAGTAACTTCAAGTGAGCTGTTCTGCACTCTAATGGAAGATAAATCTCTCCTTGAGGGATGGCTTCTGGATCTCAAGCATTCCTCTGCCTGGGGATGGATGGAAAACGGGAGCCAGGGAGACAGCCCAGCCTGTGGCAGTCTGGGAGGCTGCTCACTTGCTGCTGTGGAACAGATGTTGATTTATCTCAATTTTACTTGTTTTTCTGTGGGATTCCTTTCCAAGGCAAGTGAATGAGTATATCTTCATAAATATTCTATTTAGTGAACAATTATTATCCCATTTTTACAAATGGAACAACTAAGGAATAGAAGGATTATACGGCTGAGGGGCTGCAGTAACCTGGTGCTGAAGGTGAGGGTGGAACCAGGTGGAATCCCCAGAGAACATGTTGCCTGCAATAGCATCCCTGAGTGCTTTGGGGGGCCAGGGGAGCTGCCAGTCTGTGCTTGCCCCAGTCAGGATAACCATGTGGCCACATGCTGGGCATCTCTGTCTGCCATTCCAAAAAACATCATTCCTTTTTTTCCTTGTAGCTGTATCTACCCTCCATGCTACAGAAAAAATGTAATGACAGGTAATTATTAGGCAAGCCACTTGTAATTATTCTTAATTTCTTTAGCAATTACGTAGCTCTTGCTCTATCTCAAATGAAACCTTCTTTTCTTCCTTCTTGTGGGTTGGCAAAACATGAAGTGACCATATGTGTCACTTTGTGCTGTGTTCCCTGGGACAGTAGTTCAAAGAAACTGCATTAATGAGCAGTAGCTGCATGAAATGGTTCTGGAAAACGTTTTGTTCTCAACCTGCTAATATACTGAACAAAAATGAAACCCAACTGTTCAGGACAGAGTCACATTGGGGAAAGCCTCAAGTGACCTAATTCTTCATAACACTTTTAACATGGTTGTAACTTCAAAAAGGGAGTTTGGAATCGATGCATCATTTTTAGCCTTCCTGAATATTTCCTTTGATTTCTGTCTCCAAGGAGTGGATTTTAGCACTGTGTAAACTGATATATTTTCCCTGCCTGTCATACATCAAAGTTCTGAGGAAACTCCAACTTAGAAAACACATTCTCCAAATTCTGTAGTGTGGAATCACTTCCTGGGTATAGTTTTGATGTGACCTGATCAAATTTGGAATTCCTTGCAGAACCTCTGTGTGTTCATTCCACCACCACCTGGTTCCATGTGCCCTTTCCCAGTATGAAAATGTGAATGTGCTGTCCCTGCCTGTCTTTCTGCAAATGCCTGTTGCCACCCAACCCTTCCAGCTGTGCTTTTCCTTGTGTGCCTCCACCAGGAACGTGATGGACATGACTCAGAATTGCCACATCGTTGCTAATGGGTAGAAAATTACAGATGGGTTGGGGGGTTTGTTTCCTTCACCTCATGTTTATAAGATCAGGGTCATTAGGAGGTGGTGGCAGTTTCTCCTCTGAGCTGTGTAGTGGTGACTGGTTAGATAATCAGTGTGAGGAAGGAGGAGGAGGAGGAGATGGAGAATCCATGTTCAAACAGAGTAACTCAAACCACAGGAGGAGCATCTTCCCAGACATCTCCAAGTGCAGCTTTGGCCTGGTTTTTAAGCACTGGTCACTGAGCTGGATGACAGTTTCAGGGAAATAGCAAAGATTTTCCTGTCTTACAAATGGCATAATATGGGACAAAGGCAAGAGAAATGCAGCTAAATCAGTTCTTTGTCCATTTGCATTTCTGCATTTTTCTCACATGACCTGACTGTGAGTGAAAGATTGACAAACCCAAGACTCCAGGGAGAACTTCTGTGGAGGAGAGTGGGCAGAAGGTTTTGCACTGCTCTCCTTGCCTGGAAAAGCCATCAGTGACTGTAATGGTTGCTGTGGGAGAGGATTTTATTTTGAGCAGTGGTGAGACATGAGTTGTGCAGTTGCTGACCTGACCTGGCCTCTGGCAGGCTTGGGGTGGACCAGGAGCCTGTCCCAGCTGGGACCATCCTCACCTCAGCCATCTCTGAGTCTTAGAGAAGTTTTTTCTCAGTTAGACTTGTGTTTGTGTGGAGGAAGGTGGACTGGTTTGATTTTTTTTTAATTTTTGGGTGGTTTTTTTAATCCAGTTCTGATGAACACCAAGCTTTGTACCACCAAAAACCCAGCAAGTGTCTCTGCTTGGAGGGGCAGTGGAGGAAGGTTGTGCTGAGAGCCCCAGAGACACTAAACCCAAGGTAATAGAAGTTAGTGAGGAGAGAGGATGAGTAGTTACAGAAATATTTCACACTGAGGGGAGAAGGAAGAGATGTGTGAGGAAAGCTGCTAGAGCTGACCAAAAGAATAAACAGTTTGGCTTTATTTGTTAACCTGATCTTATTTCCAAATGGATTTTTATCCATGCTGTCTATCTGCAAGTTACCAATTACTGTATTGGGACTATCAACTTCCCTGGTTTGATTCCTAATATCAGTTAAGGAATCAGGATGAGTCATATGGAAGCATCTGTCAGGCCTAAAAATTGTTGTTTAAAGTTAATTGATGTGAAAGGCAGCAAAGAATTCTATTTTAGCCCAGCTGTCTATGCTGCCATAGAGCTTCCTACGTGCCACCAGAAAATGCTTTACAGTTTACTGAACTTGTTAGATATTTCTGTGTTCCAGCTGATAGTTTGTCTGAAAATAGCAGAGGTTGATTAGAAGGAAAATAGTATAAGCATGATGCAGATTTTGTGAAAAAAAAAAGAAATTGTGCTGGATTTCACCAGAATGTGTAAGAAAGCTTCTGGAATAGTCTGACCTTCTGGTGCAATGAGAAGTAACTGAATTCCAGGAAGGTGGCTCAGGGGACTGGGGGGTTTAACCCACCAAAGTCAGCCTTCTGTCCTGGGAGAGTCTGAGCTGCAAAGCTGGTGCTTCTGGCCTTGTCCTGCAGGAGTGCTGGGCATTCCCAGGTCCTCATGAACCTGCCTTCTGGCACATTGCTCTGCTCATTCAGTGATGGCTTGTCATAATTCTTTATTCCATTCATTCTCCCCAGGCAGCTGCTGCAATGACTCTGCTTTAACCTGGCTGTTGTGTTGGGTGAGAGCTCACACAGACAGAGACACCTCAGCCTTTGGCTGGCAGGTCCCTCACCTGCCTCACTCCTGAGCCATGGCATGGGTTGGGTGAGAGCTCACACAGGGACACCTCAGCCTTTGGCTGGCAGGTCCCTCACCTGCCTCACTCCTGAGCCATTGCACGGGGCTGAACTTTGGGTTCCCCATTTCCCAACAGCTCTCAACTTCATGGAGCTTTTTGGTTTGGTTTGTGTTCCTGGAATGCAGTAAATTGGATTTGGAGGAGGGGGAAAGCTGATGTTGACTCTGAGAATGCACTTCCTGCTCTCATCAAAGAACAGCAGGGCTTCTTTTTTTTTTTTCCCTTTAATTTTTTTTTGGAAGTAGTTTCATTTAGTACTACTCCTGAAGCAGTACTTCTAATAACTCAAATATGTGTCACCTACTTAGCAAAGAAAGCAGCTTAGGATGTGTGCAACCTGGCTTTACTCTTTGAAGTACATGTAAGGCTTGTGGAAAGTCTTGGAATGCCACTTCAGAGATGAAATCTTTATCTACAAGGCAAATTCAGCTTAGCCAAATACCTGAAAAGTTTTACCTCCACCTTTTAAAATGCCAGTTCTCACAGAAATACAGGGAAAACTAATAATAAACACTAATAAATCCAGGTATTTCTTCTCAATTTTCATTTCATCTGCTTGGTGTGGGAAAATATTATTAAATCTGCATGGCACATAACTCAGTATAGTTACATGGAAAAGCCAGTGTGCCTCAGGCTGCTGCCTGCATTTCTGGAGTTGTGGTTTGCTTTTTTCAAGTATCTATTTCTTCTACTTCTGACATCATGGTCTAAAGAGCATATCACTCCACTGCAACTTTAAAATGTCATAGATGGCTCAAAATTAAACTCTTTTGGCTATCAAGAAAGCATCTGTACAGCTTAAAGCAGGAAAATGTGAGGTGTGGTTATGAAGAAATGCAGAGGGTATAATAAAGCAAAATGTATGAGCAACCACTGGATCTGAAAAAAAACTAAAATCTGCATAATTTGGAGATCTAATCAGGAATAGAGTTTGCTTGTGTAGTTGCTTGTTCAGCCATATAAGTACAGTGAATTTTAAAAGCCTGTTAAATGATAGGTCTCTAAATACTGTAAAGCCCCAGAGTTTGCTAAGGTGGATTGTGAGCTGTGGGAATGCTTAACATTATTATCATTGTAATATAGTTTACATATCTGCCAGGGCTTTAAAACAGCCAAGTGATCAGCATAATTACCAACAAAGACTCTAACGAGATCAGTGGATGGCTCCACACTGTATGTGTTAGGAATTTTAATGGAGTAATGACTATACTTAGCAGTAACTACTAACTTCTTTGTTTCTTTATTTAGGAGCTGGGAGGTTATTGCTGTGCAGAGGAGACAGCCCCAAGGACAAATAGAGGGGATGTCACTTGCTGGCTTTGTTCTCTGTGAAACAGCAGCAGAGCACTTGGCATCCCCCTCTGCTCTGTGCAGCAAACACTCCCCAAACAGACACGGTGGCACCTGCAAGGTGCTGGCACTGGCACTGGCACACACACCTTGGCCCCAGCCAGCTGGGTGTCCTGGGGGTTCACTGAGTGTTCTTATTTGTGAATGACTTGAGCACAAGTGGGGAGAGGCTGAGGGAGCTGGGGGGGTTCAGCCTGGAGAAGAGGAGGCTCAGGAGAGTCCTCAGCACTGTCTGGAACTACCTGAAGGGATGTTGTAGCCAGGTGGGGATTGGTCTCTTCTCTGGCAACCAACAGTAGGACAAGAGGGCACAGCTTGAACTCAGCCCGGGGGGTTAGGTTGGATACTAGGAAGAAATTCTTTACAGAGAGTGCTCAGGCACTGGAATGGGCTGCCCAGAGAGGGGGTGGATTCCCCATCCCCGGAGGTTTTGAAGGTGAGACTGGACATGGCACTGAGTGCCATGATCTGGTGATCACAGTGGGGTTGGATTAAGGGTTGGACTTGATGATCTCAGAAGTCTCTTCCAACCCAACTGATTCTGTGATTCTGCGTGAAATGAAGTACAAAGCACATTACAAGGTACCAGATGTGGCCAAAGCCCTTCATGCCTCAGCCAGGACTGAATCATCTCTGTCCCCAGCCCAGCCCAGCCCACTCTCCTGCCAACACAGCCCAGGCTGGGGCTGCTCTGTGCCCACACTGGGTACCCGTCTAACAGCCAAGGGGCAGCTCAGCCTCTGCCTGCAGGAGGCTGATCCTCAGCTACATCCTGGGTCTGTTTGGGAAAACAAAGACAAACGTGGCTCACGCTGAAGTGGGGGAGGGCAGGAGTTCCCAAGCAATCTCCCTTCCCTCCCACTCCCAGCCCAGCAGGCTGGTGGGGCTCTAAAAAATATCCATCTAATTCTTTTACTCTGCTTGTGCTTTGGCTTGGGCAATGGCTGGTGCAAATGTGTGGCTTTAGATCTCCAGGAGTTGAGGGAACTGATTCATTGGCAGCTGTCAGCCTGCTGGGAGAAACAGGCTGGTTGTTCTGTGGCAGATGAAACGTGTTCAGCTGTGTCCAGAAAAAGGAAATTGCATCTATTTGCTGATTCCTGGCAGGATTCCTCTCTTGCATAAGCACATCTCTGAGGAATAGTGGACCTGGATCTTTGTTTGCAAGGAAGTTGATTTTTTTTTACCATGATTTGTAAATTGTAGTATTGTGAGACATCTTTTTATCACTGTGGCAACATCAACTGCTGCTTCTCTAGAAGACTCTGATAAGTTAAAGATTTTCCATCCAGCTGAGGAAACTTGCTTCTCATGTGACTTTTAAATAGTGAGTATTACTTCAGTTGAAGATGGTGGATCTCGCAGTAAAAGACATCATTTTCTTTTTAGCCCAAGGTTGTTTTCAATTGCTGTGGCCTTCAGTGTTCTCATTTAGTCTCATTGTGCTTCAGCATTCACGGGTATTCTGCTGGGCCTGATAGAAGTCTCTGGCTTAGACAGTCACAACAAAAATCAATATTCCTTCTGTGGTGCTTCATGTTATCAGCCAGTTTGAAAAACAGGAGTGGCTGCAGCCTGCTCTGAAGGACTCTCTAGGCTGAGGTTTGACATGTATTGAGAGAGGGAATCCAGTTGAGCACAACCTTTGCAGCCCTTTAAGCTGGTGCCACTTATCTCTGTTGGTCTCTTTCAGGTAACATAAAAACAACTTTCCATTTCTGTGTGAGTGTATAGATATAAATAAATAAACATTTTCCTTTTTTTTTTTTTTTTAGGGTCTGTAGGCTGAGTTATTTGGGAAGAAAATGAAGAGCAGTGCCAGGCCTTGGAGTGCACTGGCAAAGCAAGGGAGCCATGGGGTGGACAGAGGGAAATCTCTTTGCAGCACCTCAACGGGAATGAAGACATCCAAGTCCTCCACGTCCCTGGCCTTCGAGTCTCGGCTCAGCAAGGTACGGACCAGAGGGGCTGTCAGGCCTTCCAGCCCTTTCCAGGTCACAGCCTTGGCTTAGTCCTGGTCCAGCACTAACCCTGGTACCTGGGCTGGGCTCACTGCTGTATGAAGTGTAAGGAGATTAGAATTATGTTGTGTATTGGACTAATGCACATTTCTGGGATTGTTTTACACTGTAACTGTAAACTCTGTGGGTGAGGGAATTGCCTGAACTTTGAAGACAGAGAAGGAGAAATGGCAAATTCTTAGTTCAGCTGATGGATACACATGCAAAGAAATTCAAAGAGATTTATTAATGGATTTCCAGAATTCCTAAAAACCCTGTGCCTCTCCCTTCAAGGCAAAATGTATTAACAAAAGATATTGCTTGCAATGGAACAAATGTGTTTTATGAATCCTATCTTTCTGTGCAGATATATTTAAAAATACTTTTAATCTAAGTAGTGTTTTTAAGAAGATGGAGTAATACACCTGAAATGCTGCTGCATCTGTACCTGTACAGCCAGCAAACAGAAATAACCTGGTCATCCAAATACAGACCAAAGTACCTGTAATGAAAATAAACCATGGGCTTCCTGCTTGTAACTGGTTCCAGTAGAAAAGTTTAATGGACAGTTCCTAACAGGGTACGGCATTTTAATCAAGAGAAGCTTTAAACTTCATTAATTGTCACAGTTTCTTGAGCAAAGGTTTAATTTATTGACTCCCAGATGCTGTCATCAATGGGATATTTCAGTCCAGAGCTCCAGGCAGGTTATGTCCAGCATTGGAGCATCTGCTGTGTGGCTCTGGAGGAATGCAATGGAAGGGACTAATCAGGAAATCTGATATGATTAATTTGTTAAATTTAGTGTTAAATGTAGAGAGATTCCTTCCTAATGACTGCTAATGCCTTCAAGTTGTTGTTCATCAGCGAATGCAAGACCCTCAAAGTGGTTTCCTTGAAGAAAAGGCACCATAGTTGCTGCTGTAGGAGAGAACACATTGAAGAAATTACTTTAGAGAAATTGCAGAAGTCTCTAAAGGTCAGAGGGGCAGGTTGTTCCATTCTCCTCCTAAGAGTGAGCTGAAAAAGCCTCTGCCAGAAGGCAAAACGTTCCCTGTTTGGTATCCTGGAGCACATCAGCACTTCAGCTGTTGAAACTTTTGTGCTCACAGGGTCCAGGAAACCACTGACTCTGAGTCAGAGATAAAAGGGGGAAAGAATTGGAGTTGAGAGATTTCATTTTGCTTAAACGTTTCACATTCAGGGCCCACTAAATAGTGTTTGTTGTGTGCTCTCTCCTCTCTTAACTGAGCAGTGGTTCTCAGCCTGGGGTTTGTGCACCCCCTGGGTCTCACTGGACAACTTCAAAGGAAGTGGATTTTCATTAGTGAAAGCAGTTTGAGTGTCCACAAACTCAAAAGGATAGAAAAGGCACTGCTCTAGGGAGACTCTCCAAAGCTTTGGGCTTAAAATGCTTCAAGTATTTTCCCCAAAGTTAATCAGAGGGTGGGAAATCAGCTGACCAAAGTGCTGAGATAAACTGCCACTTCTGCTTGCTGAAGCAACATAATTTTAGTGTTTCTCCTTGAATCTTCCCTTCCTTGTGCTGGTGTTTGTGGGTTCCTTGAGCAGGCACTTGGAGTAGACTTGCACTGCCAGCACTCCCTTCCCAAACAGACCACACAGCAACAATGGGCTGTTGTATTCCCATATACAGTAAAGCTGGTAAATTACAGTGATATCTGCTAATATTTTTCTAAAACATGTAGTGTAAAATATCCTGTAAAGCAAATAGGCTTCTTCCAAGTCTATGAAAGTAATTAGCATTAATCTTAGAATTCTGCAGCTTATCAGTTCTGAAAACCAATGGATTTTTTTTTTTGTTGCTGCAAATTATTTCTTTGCTGAAAGGAAATGAGAAAAATGGTTTCTTGTGAGCAGACATTTCCATTTCTCTTCTACTGAGTCCCTCATTCCCTCGTAGAACAAATAGTGTTGGGTCCCACCATGAGATCATCAACCACCTTTGCTCATTCTTTTCCAGTAAACAATGAGGTAAATAGCTGAAATCATCATGTGCAATATAAGGCATTTCCAGTTGGAAATTGCACTAGATCTTATTCTCCTGTTTTATTATGGCACCCTGAGCCTCTCAGCTAATTTATTTTCAGATTCCAGTTTGGTCTCCAGCCTGTTCTCTGCTCATGTCATGTAACCCAGTTTATGATGCCATGAAGTTTGGTGACTCCTGTGTGTCAGACACAGAAGGAACTGGAAGTTGCTGTTGGAATAGCTCAGAGGTGTCTGCAGAGCATCTAAAGCCACTGTTGGGGCAAAACTTTGTGATCCTGAGTGGAGAGACAAGAAAGCAGCAGGTCCCTCTAGGATTTTTTTTTTAAACAGATTAAGAGCCAGTTATTTGCTGCTTTGACAGTGTGTCAAGCTCTGCACAGGCCCAAATACCTGACCACATGTAAAGCAGTGAGGAAATGTGATGAATGCTATTCAGAGTGAGAGCTGAGAAGGCAGAGCTGCTCAGTAAACTATTTTTTTCTTGCTTTTCAATTATTTGCCTATTTGAACACTCTTTCTCATTTTCATTCTTCACTGATCAAACAGTGTCATCTCTTAAGCCACTTCACAAAAATCTGGAATGCAAAACAAATACAAGAATTGTGTAGTATGGTTATCAAAGCAATCTTCCCCTGGGGTTCCCTTATGGAAATGTTCCTTTTCTCCAAGGAACCTTGTGTTAGAGCTGCTTGCTGGGCATGATCAGGGCCCTGATGTGTTGCTGCCCGTTCTGTTGCAGCTGAAGCGGGCGAGCAGCGAGGACACGCTCACCAAGCCTGGGGCAGCAGCAGCTCCTGCAGTCTCCAGGCTGAAGAAGACCATCACAACGGGAGCCATTTCTGAGCTTGCTGAGAGTCGCCTGAAGCCCTGCCCAGGTAGGTACAAAGGTTCTGGAGGACAGTCTGTGGCACATGCTGTGAATGCTTCTCTGGGCAGCACAGCCACCCTCCCCTGCTGGCAGGAGGGGACAGGCTGTGCATCCCACACACAGGAGCCAGTGCAGTCCCAAGGGAGAGGCTGTGGGTTTGGAGCTGTCTGGGGTGAGCTGGGCCTGGGCACCCCCAGCTGCCAGGCTGTGGTTTGGGGTGGTGGGACAGAGCCCAGCACTGCCAGAGAACACACAGAATCACAGAATCGATTGGGTTGGAAAAGACCTCTGAGACCATCAAGTCCAACCCTTGGTCCAACTCCAGTCCCTTTACCAGATCATGGCACTCAGTGCCATGTCCAATCTCAGTTTAAAAGCCTCCAGGGATGGTGAATCCAGCACAGGGAGCTGCTTTCTGAGGCTCTCACCATCAATGGCATTCCCCCTTCTCCCTGTATGAATGAGCAGGGTGGTTATCCCGCTGTTCCTGGGACGCAGCAGGGGTGAGAACAAAGGGCAGCCACAGAGCCTCGTGCAGAGTTGTGTTCCCGTGGGGCACCCTCGGCCCCAGCCCCGGCAGCTTGGCCCGTTGGGTTCAGACCTAAGCCTGTTTCTAAAGGCAGCAACACCATCTGCATACCAAGGGCCTCTGTGCAAACTCTGTCCCCCAGGAGCTCAGCAAACGCCCGCTTTTGTCTGCTCCCTGCTGGCATTTCCAAGGGAATGTGAGATCTTATTAAATTTGACCATGACCTCCCCATTTGTCACAGCCTCGGCAGGTTTTGGCTGTGTGACAGATCAATGTCACTAACCAGAATGAGATTTCTGTTAAATAACCAAAAAACCCCTGAAAACTAATCCCCCCCCGCCAACCCCACCAAGCAAACAAACAAAAAAAGCCAAACAACCCCCTCTGCAACACCTTTATATATCCCTGGAAGAAAATGATGTGTTTTGTAACAGCCCAAATGGTTCACAGTAACCCAAAGACAGATCCTGTTCTGCAGTTAATCGGTGTGCAAATCCTCAAATTTAATAGTGGCTGGTTGTATACAAAGGAATTTGATATCCACGAGCCAATAAAAGAGGCATGATGCTCGGGAGGAGCAAAGCAGGGAGAAAACCTGTACAGATGATGCAGTACAGGATTCTGGGAATGCAGCCAGGGAAGCAGCACTGCGGGGTGTCCAGAATGGAATACGGATGTCAGACCCAGGAATACAGCCCTGGAATAGGGAGCCCTCTTCTGCACGCAGCTGGAATAGCTGGGTTGGAGCAGGGGCAAGATCGATGATGGTGATGGCCACTTTAAATACCAAGGGTAAAATGGTTTATGGAGGTCATGTTACAGCTGGGTATTGCTTTGGCAATTTAAATTACATCATTGGATCTAACCTCATATATTGCTTTGCATCAGCATTTGTAGAAGTATGAATGGGAACACAAGTGCTAAATGAAGAGAGTACAAGTGTAGAACTGTGTATTTATATAAATGCTAAGAATATTATGTGCTACCCCTCTAAAACTCTTTTTACCCTAGACAGAGGTGCCCCAGGCCTTATAGGGACTATCATGGGTATGTGTATGGAGAGACCTGTATTTTACATGTCTGTTTTTACAATGGTTTCATAGTCCCAAAGGGTGGTTGGAAATCCAGCTGTACCCTGAGAATGTGTCACTGTCATGGACACTGGAAGGTGCTGGATGTTGGTGAGCAAGGTAAAAAAGCACAATGCTGCTTTTAGATTGTCACACTGTGAACAAATACGAACAGGCAGACTGAAATACAGTGTCGTGTTGCTAAGGGGAGAGTCAGGATGGCAGAGGGCACAGCATGTTCCAGGGAACATAAGCAGAAGAGGAGAGAAAATTTTCAGCTGCTGTGTTTTGTTGAAATGGCATCCCCAATAGTCTGATTGTGATCAAGATGCAATGCTAACTGACTGTGGAGCCAGTGCAAGGGAGAACATTCCAGTAGCTGGGAAATGCAGATGTTTATGCACACAGCCAACTGTGTCAATCTGGAAGTTTGTTCTGAAACCACTTTCCTTGGGCTCCTTGATGGCATCAGTCTGTTCTGTGCCTTTCATACTGACTGCAGGCATCGTGTCTCCCCCTTTGTGCTTTTCAGGTTGGGCTTTCTTTGTCTGTTACTCAAGTGACCAATTTGATTATTTTACTGAGCTTGTGTTATGTTGGTTCCAGCCACACTCTGGTGGTTCTCAGTTGGTATTATAGTATTGTGTAACAGAAACTAAAGGAAACAAGGTGTAGAAACAAAAATGCTTGGGTTTCTTTCTTTGCACGTGACTACACCATTTTTGTGTGTTCACCTTCAGCACTACCATGTTCCAAACACTGCAGATAATAAATAACTGACCTCAGGATTGCTTGCTTAAATAGAGTTGCTTGTCTGCTGCCCTTGGTGGAGGTTTGGTTGCTCATCCCAGCCTTGTGTTGACAGAACTGCTCCTGTCTGCCTTGTTGGGAGCTAACACAGTAAATCATGAGCAACTGAAAGGGGGGTGAGGCCAATCTCATGGATCCATCCTTGGCAAGTGGAGCTGAGCCTGTGGAGCTGGAGACAGTTCTGGTTGGAAGTTCTGTGCTCTGATGTTTGGCTTTGCAGCTGCTTGGCAGGTTTGAAATCCCGAGTGGTGGGAAATGATGCACAGAGAGAAATCAATGTCTTGTATTCAGCCTCCTTAGCCCCAGTGTGATGTTTTTCTATGGGCTGTCCTGAAGCAGCAGTTTGGGTTTATGTTAAAACCAAGTGTACAGAACTCTGACATTGTTTTTAATGTCTAAGTAGATGAAAAAGAGCTGGGAAAATTGCAAAACTAATCTTGAAAAATGTTGATTTTAATGCATGCACTTGTAAAGCCATCCAGTCTATGAAGCCATATGGCAAATAAATGATTGTAAAACATTGAAATAGAGAAATGTATATATTCATGAGAAACCAGGACTCTCTTCTCCTAAGGTTCAGGATTATAGGAAATCAATGACTTTTCTTCTCCTTTGAGGTTTGCAGGCCAAATAACCTTAAAAATGCAATTTCACAGAGAATTTCAAAGCTTCTTATGTGATCATGTACCTCTTAGGAAGAGCCTTGCATGGTAGGACTGGTATGCAAATGGAAAACTTGAGGTTCAGACAGGTGAAATTGCTTTCTCAGTCATTCCAAATCCTTACTCTCACTTCTGTCATTCAGGCCCTACAAACCCCCACTTCAAGCACTTTCTGAAAATTTCCCTCAAGGCTGTCTGGTTTAATCATCTTCCTGTGCTTCCGTGATGTTATTTCAGTGGCAGCAGCTTCATCTGTCAGGTTGGACAGGAACCCAAAGGGTCTCGTGCTGGACACCAGAGAGCAGGGACAGGGTGTGTGACAGGGCTGTGCCATGCCCACATCATCCAAAACCTTTGAGAACTCTTCAGGCATTCCCATTTCTCACAAATATATTGATTTTAAGTCAAGCTTGGCCAGTTACAATATATGAAGTATCAGTTACCCTTGAAATACAAGTAACAGATATCTGTGCTTTGTTTTCTCAGGCTGTTTCATCAACTTGTTTCTTTATCCCCACTTAAAGGCTAAAGCTCTTTAGACCTATTGAATCTGCTTTGGAAACAGTAGGAAACTGTCAAAACCAGTGCAATTATCACCTAAGTCACTATTTATAGACATTGGGGTATTTTGCTGACAAGCTCAGAGTCTCTCTACAGCCCAAAGCAGAAGACAGATGCTGTGACTTCTCCCAATGGTTGTGGGATGTGTTACTTCTCTGGAGGCCAGGAGAAGCCACAGTGCCAGCAGGACTGTGAGGGGTGGCCCTGCTCCATCAGAAATGGCCATTTGTTTTTGTGCATAAAATGGGAGATTCAATACTTGGCATGAGTTTTCAGCCCAAACAACAAAAGTGTGTTGCTCTCTGTGTGTTCCTGCAGGGTTGATCAACATCCAAGGCTGGAGATGGTGCCAGTGCAGAAGGGTAGAGGAGGCAAACTCAGAGATATTAAGAGTTTCAATGATCTCCTCAGCACTGAGTGTTGAGGCTCTGAACTCTGCAGGTTACTGGACAAAAGCTGCTAATCCCAGAATGGAACGTTGCCAGCATCAGAAATGAAGCTGCTGTACAGCACAGGCTGCTGTTAGAAACCCAGGAAATTAAATAGGAAAATAAAAATAGCAAGAAACTGGGCATAGTCAGTGAAAGCTATAGAAGGGCCTGAACATTATAGTGACACAGTTTAGGTTGAACAGTGCTCGGCTCCAGTAAGGAGGATCTCTGGTTTGCTGAGTTTTTCTGTGAATTGTCCCCCACATTCCTGCCCAGTTGTCAGAGTTAATGACTAGATATGATACCTGTGTGTCTTCAGTTCCTCCCTAGTGCTGGTAGAGCACAAACCATCACTCCATTTGTCCATCACTGTTTGCTTGTCATATAGTTTATGTGAACAGAAGAATCTTGATTTCTCTCTAAAGCAATTGCTTGCAGCTCTTCTGTGTAGATGTTGATGATCCTCAGAGAAGAGAGGCTTTAACTGAAGGAGCCCAAGTGGTCCCTGCCAGCACTGGTGTTAGTGTTGGGGAAGAGTGGGTGTCCCTTGGGAAACTTGTTCCCTGGGGTGCCTTTCAGAAGGATCCCCATGGTGTGGTCTGTGCCACACAGCACTCACTGGATACACTTCTGTCTCAGCAAAACTGAACATGTGAGACTGCAGCTTTCAGAGCTCCCTGTGTGTTCATAGAATTGTCATTTTGAGCTTGCTGTTTCAGAATAATACATGGACTCTGTCAAATTTACTGTCTTCTTTCAGCTAAATTCTCTTCTTGGCAAGTGTTTGACACTTTCTGATGTGGGATAAAAATTTAGGTTAATGTGAAGCTAATCCAGACCAGAAGCCTTCTATACATGGCCAGAAAATTCAAGAAAGCAATTTTTTAATAAAAGCTTTCTTTAAAAAAAAATCCTTGAGAATGTTTAATTGACAGTTTAGTAGTTCATAAGATGCTAATGCATCCCAATTAGGACAGGAAAAGGGAAAGTGATTTCTTTTGAAGGACAGCTCTCTGACCTTGGGGCCCTTTCCCTCTCCCATTCATCAGGTTTTGACAGCTCCTGCTTTTTGTGATGTGCCACATCAAAGGGCTGCTCCAGGTTTGAGAGGGGTTGCTGCACTTTGCATTCAGGCTCGTTACTGTCTCATTTTCCTTGTGAACGAGAGTGCCAAGTGTGAGAGACACTAATGAGATCGGTATGTTCTGTTCCACCGGGCTTCACTGCAAACCAGAGCACTGAGCTCATCTGGGCTTTCCCAGGAGCCATAAATATGCTTGAAAGCTTCATCTGCAAAGCCAGTTGCATTTTGCTCCCCCTTCCAGGTACAAGACACAGCTCTTGCATAATTATTGTTTCTCACAAAGAAAAATTGATTCTAGCCCGAAAACTGGTATAAAAAGGAAAGGAAGACTCAAAACATTGCTTGGTCAGGATGTCATTCAGATTGGCAAGAAGTACTGCAGGAATTTAACATGCAAACCAATGGAAATACGTGTACATTTCCATCCACATGCAGCTGGGTATGTGTACTGATGTCTACACACACCTATAAACATCTGCAAGGATGTGTAACAGATTGGTACAAATATGAGCCTGAACCTCCCTGACATTCCTTAGCAAAATATTTCCTCTGTGTGTGATTTCCCAGGTGTCAAGTAGTCAGACTTAGTTTCAGCACCAGTTTAGAAGATTTTAGCCACTAACCTCTAAAGGGAAAGCTCAAGAATTGAGGTAGATCAAATCTGGCATTCCAGATTTAGATTATGGCAACTACTTGTCAAGTTTTTTCCAAGGATATGTTTCTCTTGTGACAGCCTCCAAGCACAGGTGTTGACTGCTTTGCCTTTGCTGCAAATGCTCCTGTATGATGTTTGTTGGCATGTTAAATTTTCATGTTGTTCTAAGCTTTGCTCTTTCTTTCTGTAACCCGTGGATTGTTCTGTATCTTGGAATGGCTGGGAATGGAAGCTGCTTCTCATGACTGTTCTTTGCCAACTGGGAGTGGAGTGAGAGCAAAGCATTTCAAGGGCTGGTAGGATTTCTGATACCTGATCCTGTTATGGGTAACAGTTTTTTGAGGGGCATTCACAGACTGTCTGCAGTCATCTTGCATTATTAAACAAGTAGAATTAACTTCTGCTGACAACACTGTCTGCAGAATTTTTCAGTTTTGTTTCTGTCCTAATTACTGCACAATTTACATTTCCTGTGCTGAATCTCTATGAACACATTCTAAGTTTCTGATGCAACTTCTTGTTAAAGCCACCTGTGAGAGAGACCCTTTTCTCTGTCTGTATTCCCCTGAGAATGACTTTGTTGGCACACATTTCCCCCTCTGGGACTTGGGCCAGTTAGGAGGACTCAGTGTGTGGTAGGGATACTGAAATGCTAAATCTTAAAGACTATAATGACTTGATTCATTAAATTGTTGACAGCTAATTGGCTCAAGCCAACATTTATAGGGAAGATCCGCTACAGCTGTAAGCAGAACTGTGTGATCATAAAAGCCTTGCTGGGGACACCTAAATAGAGAGGGGAACATGCCTGGATGGTCCAGGAGGAACAGCATAAATCCATCATCTCTGTTTTCATTTCTTTTCAGGCTTTGTTACTGAAGTTGTTCAGCAAAGTCAACACAACCTTGTGCTGACTACCTGCCCTGGGTTAATTATCAGCTTCCCCTCAGCTGGTTTGGAGAGAAAGGATCCTTAGCACAAATTCTCTGGGTCTAAATGGATCAGAGCCAGAATGCCTTGGCAGGGTGCCAGTATGTTTGCACTTAAGGAATGGGAGGGAGTGCAGGGAAGGAATGCAGAGCTGGCCTGATCTGACAAGTATTGCATATCAGGGGAGGGATTGGCATTCCTTGTATTACTTTTTTTTCCCGCTGTTGTTTTTTTCAGCAACTTTTGGCTTACATTGGATTTTAATACTGTAAAGGGAGAGGGGAAGGATTGACAGCTCCATCTCAGATGGGTTCCTGGAAGGCTGGAGTTCTGTGCCATGAACTGTGACCTCACCAAGTATCCTCACAACAAAAAAAGTGGGTTTAGCACAGTTAAAAAAAGCTTTTGCTCTTCTGGGTTTTGACTTAGATGTTATATTCCTGACCCTTTGGGGTCCACTACTGTGCATGATGTGCACATCCTGTAAATTTATTTCCCCTACTACTTATGTAGCTCATAAAATCTTTGGCATTAATGGAACAAATAGAGTGTGATGGTTGAAGTCTGGTATTGACAGTCAGTGTCCACCTTTAAGCCCCATCCAGGACTGTTCAGTCTTGGAGAGAAGGTGCAGCATCAGCACCTGCAACTTCTGTAGTCCTGAGCCTTGTGGAGTGACTGACACCTGCCTGGCCCTGCAAACCTGAGATCACTCTGTGGCATTGTCACCCTTTTTCTGTTGAGCAGGGGTTACAGTTTGAGCAGAACTTACACTAAGTCATTTGCTGTGTTGTGAGAGCTGGATGTGAAGAAGGGTTATGCCTGGCAAGTAAGTCCTGGCATTTGACTAGTGAGTTGTAAGAATTGTGTACATCACACCTTGAGTAATTCATTCCCATCCTCACTGTAAAGGAATGGAGTGTTTGTGAGGTTTTGTTGGCAGCTCAGCAAAGTGCAAAGGAATGAGTCAAACTCCATGCCTAGGAAGAAACCAGCTAATCTGCTTTATAGATGAAATTCATTCATTCACTTTCATACCCTTCTGACTGAAGAGGAAGGGAAGATAATGTAAAATGTTCAGATAACCAGTAGGTGCCTAAAGATTCAGCCATGTGTCTGTTGGAATTTACTACCTAATCACCATGCTGGAAGTCATACTTGTTACTCCTTTTTCCCCAGTTTGAACTGCAAGCTCCATAAACAGGAATCTCTTATCCATGACTTTTGTTCAGGCTGTAGCTGCATTTTAAAATTTGTGCCTTACCTTTCACTGTGGACTTGGGCTGGAAGTCTTTTGCCTGACATCATTCTCCCTGTCATGGTGTTAGAATGTTCTTAGTTTTGTGCCACTGACAAAAACACCAGATTGGTTCTTCCAGCTCTGACTCTTCCACAGCACTCAGATTTCAGGTGTGTTTGCTGTGACTCAATGATTACTTTTCATAATTACTCCAGGCTTGCACTCCTGCTGCACTGAGACCCTGTTACACTATTCCCTTTTGTACTTACAGAAATAGGAAGTAGGTGATGAAATAATAAATGCTCAGCTTCAGGATTTATCAACCTGACAGACACTCTCAGCTAATGCAACTCCTTGGGTGAGTCCTGTAGGAGAAAAGCAGAAGTCACTCTTTAGTCTGTAATGGAAGAAAATATCTCTGTCTGGGAGATACATTTCAACAGCTGTTGAAGGATGTTTGTATTTGTAGCTTTGAAAGGCCAAGCTGAGTACCATCCTAATAAGATACAAGACTTTAGAGATTGTAAGATGACTTTTAGAAACAGAATGCATATTGCTGGACCCTTTTTATAGAACTTAGATGGCTTATTCATTAAACAAAACGTCTTGTTCTTGGCATGTCATAAGACAGAAGCAGACAGGAGTTGTTTAATGTCATCCAAATATAGACAGCTGTATGAAAACTTTTCACTTCATCCATAAAGTGTCAGAGGAAGAACAATGGGAAACCTGAGTGACAACTAATTCACCCTGTTATGCTGAAACATTAGTAAGATTCTTTCTATCATAATGAATGATCTCTTCATTGTGAATCCACAATGGATTCACAACTAGCTAGCCTGAAAATAAAACATGCAGAATTAGTCTGTTTTGAGCCTAGGAGGCACATTTGTTTATTATTCCTGAATTTATTTTTAACCCTCTTGTTAAAACCAAGCCCTCAGATGATTGTTAGTTATCCACATAATGGAAACTGATCCCTGGAGTCATTCAGTATCCTCGTTTGCTGGGTATGTCAGGACTCCCATTAGTGAGGAGCAGCTTGATTTCTTTGAAAGATGGGCTGGTGGCCAAGCTCGGGGTCGGCCTGCCTTGTGCAGCTGCTCTGGCAGTACCAGTCACAGAGCAAAGTACTAATGGTAGAGATACGGTATGTGGATCATATTTGTGGGTAGAGTGTCTGTCACGTTTGGTTGTTGGCTTTTTTAGTGCTTTAAAGGAGCTAGCACGAGGGGAAGTTTGGCAATCACTGTAGTATTTTTTTAGGCAATCACTGTAGTAGATTTTTAGGAAAAAACCACCATATCCTTACTTTGATAAAGAGAATTAGGTTTTAATAGTTTTCAGTGTATCCTATAGATTCGGGGCAGCGAAGCTCTGCTCCGCCTTCCAAGAGAAGTGCTTGCGGGTGGTGCAGCTTCGATCCCGGCTCCCTGCTCCCCTATCCCTGCTCCCCTATCCCTGCTCCCCTATCNCTCGTTCCCGGCGCGGCGGCGGCACGAGCGGGGCGGGAGCGGCCGCGCAGCCCCTGCGGGACCCGCATCGAGGGCGGTGCCGGCTGCCCGTGCCTGCTGTGCCCGCCGGAGCGCAGGGCAGGGCAGGGCAGGGCAGGGAGGCGGGGCCGCGCCCGGCCCGGGCATGAGCGCGAAGGAGCGGCCGGANGCCCTCTGGTGCCCCCGATCCCGCTCGGAGCCGCTGCAGTTCCCGCGGTGGCCGCGGGGTGTCCCCGGCGCTGCCCGGCGCTCGTTCCCGGCTCGTTCCCGGCGCGGCGGCGGCACGAGCGGGGCGGGAGCGGCCGCGCAGCCCCTGCGGGACCCGCATCGAGGGCGGTGCCGGCTGCCCGTGCCTGCTGTGCCCGCCGGAGCGCAGGGCAGGGCAGGGCAGGGCAGGGAGGCGGGTCCGCGCCCGGCCCGGGCATGAGCGCGAAGGAGCGGCCGTAGAGCGGCGCGGGAGGAGCCGCGAGATGGGCAACCAGCCGGGGCGAGCGGAGGAGCACGAGCAAGGTGTGCGGGGCCGGGGGGCGGCAGCGAGGGGTGTCCCGCCGGGCGGCACGGGGGGCTGGCACCGCCGGGGGCCTCAGCGTGCTGGGGACACCCTCGGCTGCTGGGGGGACACCGTGCTAGGGGGACACCGTGCTGGGCACACGCTCGGCTGCTGGGGGGACACCGTGCTGGGCACACACACGGCTGCTGCTTGCATTGAGCCTTGTAAATGCTCTCCATGCTGCTCCGGCCCCGCGCCTGCAGCGCCGTCCGTAGAGGAGCCTTTCCGAACGGAGGCTCTGCAAGGGAGGGACCGTGCGCGCTGACACATTGTTTTACACAGCCCGCATGATGCAGCCCCGAAGTTGCAAAGCTGATGGAGCGATGCACGTACAACTTGTCAGGATCTGCAGCTTGGCTGTGCTACCCTCCACCATTGTTCGTGGCCTGAGGCCTGAGATTTTCCAGGCCTTAGAATTTAAAATGATGCCTTTGTGGCCGGTCTTCCCACCATTGTCCTCCCCGAAGTGTAGTGCTCTGCATGTTAATCAGGAGCAGATTTCACGGCAAGCTGAGCGCGGCTATCAGGTATATCTCGTTCCCGTGTGCCCAGTGTCTGCGCTGTGCACCAGCACGGCTGGTAATTTGTTCCTGATGCCGGAGAGCTGCTTGGGTTGCCTTTTGATTTATTTTGCTTGTTTCTCAAATGCTGAATGAGGGGGAAAATCCAGTAGGCCCACTGATCTCTGCTGCTTTTTTCTTTCTGTTCGAATTTAGAACCCTCTATCGCACATAAAACCGCAGTCGGTTGTATTTCCTGGCACTCTCGTTTCTTGCTGTTGCCATGGGAATTTCATTCACGGGATTCCTTTTAAGTTGTTACTGCTTGATCAGGGTTTTTTATGACTTCGGATTAGATATGTAGGTATTGTTTTAAAAGCAAATACAGCTGTACCTGCTCTCTGGTGTTGTTCGGGAGAGCAGAGGCAGGCGAGGCTGCATTGCTGCTGGGGATGGCTCACAATAGATGTGCCAGCAGTGCTGAACAGCAGCGAGGTGAGTGAGAACTCTCTGGCACTGTGTTAATCAGCAGGCTAATGAAGAACACAAAAGCTGCCAGTATCCAGTCACCAGAAGAAATGCTGCCCTAAGGGAAAGTTAAACTTCAGGCTCGAAAGTGTGGCTGCCAACATCCCCAGCCCCCCAGTCTGTGTTTCACTGCCCGGCTATAGCAGTTTTGCTGGAGCTGAACACGTTACTGTCATTTGGGAGGGATAATATTGACAATAAACTATGGGAGAGCTGGACAATGGCATGGGGAAGTACACTGCTAACTTGTGGTCAGTCTGAGAGAAGTGACTGATTTTGCAGAGGTGGGATTTGAACAGCTATTACTATTAACAGAGATGATAAATGAGCATGCAGACCCCCGGGGGTTTGGGAAATCTCTCATCCTTTGTTTTCTCTTGTCCTGTGATTTATTTTATTTTTGCTACTGAAGGGGAAACAGAACAGTTGCACGTGAGCAGTTTTTAAACTGTTTTCAATTTTTAAGTGTAGGCTCTACTATGCCTTGCTTTAGTATCTCCTCACTGTCTGTAAGTGTGAACAGGACATGCTCAAAAGTGTCTTTAATGATGAAAAAAGTCTCAGGATCATTTCTGCTGACAAAAAAATTTCTGACAACGTACTCCTTGTGTGTGAGAGCTCTGGCTTTGGAACTCAGGATAATGCAAAGACATCTGAAGCAGAGTTTGTATTGGGTTTTTCACTGGTAGGATGTAAAAACTTGTTTCTCGTGTTAGAATGTGAAACGTGGAAGTATCTCTGAGTTTTGTTTCTGCTTGGATAGACTTCATTCAGCTCTCAACTCAGGAATACCTGCATGTTGAATAACTGTCTTATTCTGTAAGTTTAGGTTTCCAGAATAACCAAACTAAACCCCAGGAATGGGCCTCTGTATTGATCTAGCTCATGAGACAGCTTTAACTACAGACACCCAAACTGTGACCTGTTTCACCGAGTGTGACACTCAGGGGCACCTTGTTTATTTACCTTTTGAGGAAACTGTATGGACACAGTTTGGCTCATCTCTCTCTCACACAGAACCATCTTGGGGTCCTGGGGACAGATCTGTAAAACACTTGTTCCTCCTCTTGGTGTCATGGGTATTGAAGTCTTGAAATACCTGATCCCGTTGTGATATAGGTTATAACCTCGAGAAAAATACTTGCTTCCATGGACTTATGAGAGTGTTCTGTACTTTAACAGGTTTTCCTGTTAAATGTGAGTTCTGGGTGGGCTGGTCAGCGCTGTCAGGGAGGAGGAAGGAAGTTGTTGCCCCCAAGCTCAGCAGTTGGAAGTTAACACAGTAATGGAGGGGAATGGGAAAGAAATGTGGGTACGTGAGGAAGGGACTGTGGAAAGGGGAAGACAGGGAAAAGTAACCCACTGCTGGTGTCTGATGGGAATATTTTGAGCAGAAAACTTTCAAGGCTCTGTAACAGCCCAATATAATCTCAAACTGATCTCCATGTTGCTAAGAGTGGAAATGTCTAACAAGGACTTGAGAGGGTTGCTTGTAATAATGTTGGATTCTCTAGGCTTTTCCTGCCTTCTAGTTTGAAACTTATTTTGAACAGCTTTTACAATCGTTTGTCAGAACTTGTGTGGTGTGTGACCCACGTTTGCTTCACTTGTTTGCCAAAACTCTGCTGTTTGCAACTGGTTGGCTTTCCTGAGTGCTCAGAATATTCCTATTTCTAAAGCCTGGGGGGGGTTTAGAATGAAAATGCCTATGAAGTAGCAGAGAAACAGATGTCAAACAATAGTGAATGTTGCTGCAGTTTGTCAGTGGAGTAGTTTTCTGTGTTTGAAAGTGGCTGCCTCCAGCTGAAGGAACCACTGGTCTGTACAAACACCTCTGGGATAGCTCCACGTTTCATGGGAGTTGTGTGGAAGAATCCAGTGTTATCCAGTGCACTGTGTTTACTGGGAGAGAGCCTTTCAAACACATTTGCCTTGGAAACAGAGAGGCCTCCTGTTAGTTCTGAACAGGAGCTCTGACATTCTTTGACACTGGTTGACACGGTGATGGTGGGGTTTGTTTATCCTCTAAACTGCTGCAGGTGATGTGATGATTAATATCTTTGGGAAGAGGTGGGAAAAAAATGACTCAACACACAGAGAAACTTTCTTGAAAGAATCAGTTGAATGGGAGATGTTGAGTTCTCCAGTTGGAACAAGGTGGCGGGTGGGGTTATCCAAGGGTTAGGCTTTTTTTGGGACTGTTTATTTGTAAAACATGCTTACATGGCTTGGATGAGAATATCAAGTGTCAGTGCATACACTGAGCCAGTATTGATCTGTTTTCTTATGTCTGTTTTGTCCTGGCCCAGGGGCTTGAGGGGGTTCTTCAGTGGAGGATGTATAGTTTGTAAAACATGGGAGACTTTCAAGATAAAGGGTATTGTAGAAATACACTATTTCTTGTGATTTCTGTTTTTCTTTTGAGTTGTGTAGTCAGATCTTTTCTGGGTGCTCTCTCTAGTCTTCCTCATCTGCTTCTCTCCCTCTCCCAAACGTGGGAGCTGTTCATTTTAACTCTGTTGTGTGTCAGAACACCATTTCTGCCAAGCAAGAGCTCCAGAGACCAGATGAGTTTAATGATGGTGTGGGGGGAAGGGAGGGAGGAGAGAGGGGCCAGCAGAGCTGATGAATCACATAACAGCCTTCATGGAAATACCGACAGCAAGTCATGTCCTCTTGCAGCTCGGGCAGGGAGCCACAGACCTTTTGTTCCCAGTGGAGCCAACAAACCACAATTTGCTCTCCAGTGGATAGTTTAATTCCTTAGTCACCTCTCCCTCCCACAAGTCATTCTTGCACGGAGGGTTTACAAATGCTCTCATTTTTCAGAGCAGTAACACACTGCTGATTAAACTGGTATTGAGGAAGTTTATTTTCCCCTGGAGGGTCATTTTTACCCGACTTAAGCTTCTCTCCCAAGGCCTGTTAGGGCCAGCTCTGTTGGTCAGTCTTGTGAGGTGGGTTGGCTGTGCTGACACTGTTAAATCCCTCCAGGAGCACCAAGACACAGATGGCAGTGGCAGCATCTCCTCTGCTCCTGGGCCAGCCAGGGGGAACAGCCAGGGATGTGTCACAGTTTGGAATGGCCTCCTAGAGCAGTTTAGTCATGAGGATGAGTAACTTGCTGCCTCTCAAATTGGCTGTTTGGGGCACAGTTAAGTGATAATCTGAGGTCCCCTGATTCCCAATTGAAGGGCTAAATTAATGCAAGAGATCATCAATAAGTTCTCCCACACTAAGGGGCCTTCCCAGCAGTTTGCACCTTGGCTGGGAGGATGTGCTGAGTGGGGAGTACTTTGTCCATGGGCTTTTACAAAGAAGAGCTTTCGGGGCATTGGAGGCAGCAGGATGTGGTTTATGCATTTTGTTTTGTGTTAGATTGTTTTGCTGATGAAAATTAAAGCCATTCTTGGATGAGGACAGGGAACTTCTGGGAATCTTATTGAATGAGCTGGTCAGGAGGAGCTTGTCCTGTCTCTGCAGATGGACCTTCTGCCCCAGTGCTGGTGGTGTTCTAGGAGCTATCAATAGGAGATCTAACCTGATAGTAAATGTGAAATTAATTTTCTTGATGACTCTTTTATTAGTGTAGTTAATGTGCTGCAATTGGCTGGAGTGGCAGAGTGACAAGGAAACAGGCAGGGGATGGTTGTGGTTCTGTTGGTTCTGACACAGTATTGAATGACTCCAAAGAGGGGAAGGGTGAAAGGAGGAGGGAATAATGTTGGCCTTGGAGAAAAAGGGAAGTTTGCTTCCTTTTGGTTGGGTAATATTTGGCTCCTCAAGATCATAAAGTTGTAAAGTTGGCCAAAGAAATCTGAGTGAGTATTGCCCCTTGGCCTTCCCACTGAAACCTGCCAGAGCCCTGGGGGTGCTGAGGAGTTTATTTGGAAGCAATCCTGTGTTTTGGAGCTACTAGTATTTCAGCAAAGTAATTTCTCTTATTTTTTTTCCTCTTTTCAATTCCTCCCCTATTTTGCTAATTTACTCTTCATAAAATCTCCTGATTTCCACAGGGAGTGGAGCTTTCAAACCAACATGCAGTTGTAAAGCTGAAGCAGAGAACTCCTCTGATTTCATTGGCACTGCATTGCTTGAGGAGGACTTAATTTGATTTTTCTATGTTTCTCACAGACTGACACTAGAAGGTTGACAAATATTTGGTATTTTCATTATTTTGTGACACTTTCCCATGCTGTATCTCCAAGCAATTTGAGCAGGATGATTGAAGATGATAAAAGACTGAGGGTCTGATGATGGTAGTAGACACTGCTACATTTGCCATGCACCAGCCTTTTTCTTCCCACAATCCAGAGCAGACACGTGTTCACAGAGCTCTTTTGGAATGTTCCATCCATTACATTTCATGGAGCAGTCCTGGTTTTCCACAAGCATCAATAGATATGGATTGCATGTCCTTGTGTGATGTGTGACCATCAGTCAGTTCTCTCAGGCCATAAATCCCAGCAGTTTTCTCCCTTTTGATCGGGCTGTGTAGCACACAACCAACAAGCTCTGTGTCTTTATCAGCAGCACAATTCAAATGTGGAGTTCTGATAGGAAAATTGGATGTTCATCATTGGAAAAATATAGTCATGGGAGAGGACAAGGATAACTTGAGTTTGCAGGGTCTGGTTCTGAGCACAAGCTGAGGGGGTGTTGGCTGAACAGGGAATAATTTTGCCATTTATTACCAGCCCTGTAGGTTTTGTATCTTGACTGGAATTTGTTCAATTGCTCGGGAAAACTATTAGGGATTAAGTAAATTTGTCCCTTATAATACCAAATAATTATGCCTCATATAATATTTTTATAGGGGCTGTTTCTTCAAGGGTGTGGATAATGAGAAATTTGTTGGCAGGAGCTGAACTCTCTGCAGGACAGAGGAGAGAAAGACCTTCAAAAGTGTAACTGAATCCTTACTCTCATGGACAAAAATGCATATGATTCCTGCAATAAAGCAGAGGTAATTCCCTGTGCTTGTGCAGAACTGAACTAAGGTCCATTAGTCACAATGACCAGCTGGTAAGTGGGGATGAGATGGAGTTTCCATGAGCAGAGTCGTTCCAGGGCCTGTATTCTCTGCTCAGGGGAAGCTCCTCCAGAGTGCAGTAGCAGCCCTGGTGTCTGCCTGCACTAATGTAAAATAGCTGCTAAATTGCAGCTTGGAGGGAAAATGCTGCATTTTGCCTCTTTAAGGGTGAATTGTCAGAATCCTGGCGTTTTTTTGGAAAAGGAAAAGCAAAGCATGAAGAACTGTATGAGCAGAGAGGTGGGGCTGAGTCTGGTTCCTCAGGGCACATAGTGTCCCCCTGACACTGCTGTTCTGGTGCTGCTGTTGAGCCCATCCCTCTCTGCAAATACTCCTTGTGTGGAAAGAGTGTCCCAGAAAGTGGTGCAATTCACTGAAATCCTCCAAGTTTTGTGAACCTTTGTTTAATGCAAGGCCATGTACTCAAGACAGCCTGTTTTCAGTTTTCAGCTGGTTCCAGCAACATACAGAAATATTTCAAGTTACATTTCCAGACCTGCCAAAGTGCATGGCAGTGACTTTGCTTGGAGTGCCCATGTGAAGATGCAGCTGTCCCTGGCTTAGTCTGTCTTGCCCCAAGGTGGGAGGCACAAAGCTCAGAGTCCTTCTCCAGGCTTCTCCAGAGCAAAAGCTGATGAGGATGGAGGTGTCAGAAGGGAAGAGACAGTGCCCTTTGAGGGGCTGAGGATATTTCCACAATCCTTGTCTTCTACATCTTGAGAAATGCTGCTTTCAGAAAACCTTGTTGAGTTTGAAGAATGGACTAATCATGTTAGAAATTACTCTCAGCCTCCTCCACACATAGTTTCTTTAAAGCTGCTTGACTGTGGAAAATCTTTGACTGATCTTTTAATTAAAAGCTCCTTTTTTTTTACCAAGGAGTTGAAGCTCTTCCTGCTTTGAAGTGGGCACTGTTTTATAGATAAACATCTCATTATGTTATGAGCTTTCTTCTCTCCCCTCCTGTCTCATTTCTTCTCTTGATGTATCTCATCCTGTGCTATAGTTTTGGTGATTTCAGCTGGGTTCCCAGTGCCAGGACAGTGCTGGGCAGGGCCAAAGCTCTGCCTGAGCTGTGGGCACCACATCACAGTCCTCTCCCCACCCCCTCAAGGAGCAGGCTGGAAATCACCATAAAACTGGGGTTATTGTGTGGCCATTGCATTTCACTCAACAAAAGGCAGTTGTACCACCAGTGCAATGCAAACTGGTTATTAAGCATTAAGCAAACAAATTGAAAAAAAGCCTCTAGAATTGAAGTTCTGTCCTCTGCTTTAGGGAGGGAAAAGGAACCCTTCACATTTCCAATTTTTATCCTTTTGCCCTGGTTTGGCAGGGTTTGGGTGGGGGCAGCTCTCCTGCCCTGGGGGGCTCAGGCCACGGGCTCGCCATCCCCACACTCCCTCCATCCCTCTGCCATGGCTCTGCTCCCTCTGTGGTGCTCACTGAAGGGTTTGTGGGTGGGGCAGGGAATTCCATCAGAATCCACCTGGAAAGCCAGAATCCAAAGAGGGGTAAAACCCCACACAGATGTCTTTATAGCCAAACCAGTGCCATGATTCAGTCCACAGGGTGGCCTCATGAACAGTTAAACAGGTTGAATAAATTAGCTTTCTAACTGTGGAAATGTTAATATTAAGCCTTCCCTCACATAAAATTGCTTTTTGGAAATCCTGTGTGTGGATGAGGAGATGTCAGATGTGTTTGATAGTCAGAGGAGTGATCCACAGCAGCTGATGAGTGTGGAAGGAGCAGGGTCTTTACACTCTTCTGTCCAATGGGACTTTTGGACTGGAGGTTTTAGGAAGCTCCTTCCTTACCTTCCAGCCCCAGCTCAGATCCAGCTGTGGCAGCCACTGTGTGTGCCCTGCACATGTAGGAACATCTCTACCTGCAGCTGATGGCCATCAGTAACTGAGTTTGGGTGGCTGGATTTTCCTTTGTTTGCTTTTTGATTTCCTGTGCTTCTCGAAACACTCAGCACTGCTATTCTCTCTATTATAATTGTATTTTCCAGAAATGGAAGTACAGCTGTTTTGTCACCACTGTTAACCCAGGAATGGCTGAGTGATGAACTCCTGGGATAGAGTAGCTGGGAAGCTGCTTTCTGAGCTGAACAGAATAATCTCCTTGTGTGCAAGCCAGAATCAAGGGAAGTCCTGGCACTCCTGCTCTAGCTGGTAGTCATGGATCTCAGGAAGGTTCTTAGTGCAGCCATAGGAGTTGACAAATTAGTGTTCTGCTGATTTTCCTGATCAGCACCTTCTGGAGGAATGTGTGAGTAAACTCCAAGGATGTCTCCCAAAGCAAAGGGGTAACCACCTTCTGCACAGCTGAACCCTCAGAACTGGCAGGGAGGAGAACAGAGGAAACTCCAGACTTGGTAATTTGAATATCAGACTAAACCAGTAACCAGATCAAACTCAAAATCCCTTATTTCTGTGAAACACCAGTGGGTTTGTCTCTGTTCACAGAAAGACTGACATTTGTGGATATTTTTCTCAGGCTTTTTTAACAGTTGTTTTCTAAAAAAATCACTAGAATAGAGTTTGGCTTAAAAGTCATTTTGCTGTAGGTATGAGATGATTATACCTGATCTCATCTCGTTTTTACAGGTGCATAGGCAGGAAATGTTCCAAAACAAACAAAATCAGGAAACACCACAGTACACAGAAATCCCAATAATTGTGGTGTGCTGATGTCACAGGTATATAGAGCTGAGGCCCTCCTTTGTGTAAGGAATAGAAAAATTATGTTTTTAAATAATGAGCTATGATGGTTGTGGAAGTTACAAATTTGTATTAAAGCAGCAAGTAGGGGTGTTTTATTTTAAAAGGGGAAAGTTCTGGTTTTCTATAACTTTCACAAGATTAATTTTGAGATAATGCTGCATATTGAAAGTTTTAGTCATTCTTTTGTGGGGGATTAGTCCGGAGGTATAGTTTGTAGGTGACTAAAGTTTCTGGCAGGCCCAGTGGTATGAACAGTTCCAAAGCAAGTGGTGTTGAGTTTCCCACAGGGACATTGCAGCCAGTGTAGGATATAGAGTTTCCCTGCCCCTTTGCTGTGGATGGCTCAGTGTTTGTTGTGCCAGGTTGCTGGGCACTCCAGAGATGTGAGGCAGCCAGCGGGGCATTGCTGTGGCACTTGCCACCTGCACCCGTGTTGGCAGAGCTGGTCATTCCACAGGGTTTGTGTCCCTCATTCCAGAGGTGAGCTCGTGGGGAGGCCCCTTGGGTGCTCTGGGACTCCTGAGCAGGGGAGAGAGGGAGGTTTGTGTCTGTCCAGCACAGACTGGCAGTGCCAGCAGAGCACAGGGCGGTTCTTGCCTCCTCTTGGCTTTGCCACTGCACTTTGCAGGTGTCTCTTTGAGCAAACTCCCCTCTCACACTGCAGTCCGCACTGCCTTTGTCCTGGTTGTACAGTTTTATTCAAGACAGGCATATCCAGGCTGGAGTTTTGATTTGAGACTGAACAAACCTTCAGGAAATTCAAGTAAACAGCATAAGAAATGCTCAGAGGAACTCTTTTGTGTGGACACTGGCAAGTCTCTCAGGGCAAAGAGATTTTAACTCCTCCTGCAGTTATTCAGAGAGGAATTGTATGTGAGCAGGCCCATAAAGAGCAGAGAAAGTCAGCTGCAATTCACAGTGAGACCTTGTGAACAGGGGTTTGATCAGATCTCATTTACCTTCTCAATGCGACCTTGTTTCCACTGAGCTGTGACAATGGGAACTTGAAATTCAGCTCTTGTTCTTGTGGCTGTGCTGAGAGCTGGGAACCACCAGATACTGAGGAGAGCTGGTCTTGTTCTATTTGCGTTTTAACACATTTTTGGAAGAGTTAAATGTGCTTTTCCATGTAAGAAGGACAAGTTGACAGTTACTGATCAGGGTGAATCCAAAAAGCTGAAAATAAAATGTTTGTGATCTTTAAGAAACTCCTTAATGGTGCAGTAAAGATTCCCTGGGTACCTTCTCTTCTAAAACTACTACAGAACTTACTAGGGCCTTTTGTGGATTCTAAGAGTACTTGTTCAGATGCTAAAATTTGAACTAAATGGAGATTATAAGGTCACTTCTGCTATTGGGTTGCATTCCAGCCCTGGGAGGGTCTCTTGCAGTGCCCACCCTGCCAAAGAATGTCCTACCAGGAGTTCACCTGCACATTTAAATGGGTGACAAGTAGTTTTGTCATGACTTAGTCTTCAGTGCCTTTCCTTCTGTGCTTCTTGCACCCCAGATCTCTAGCCTCACATCTTTTAATTAAAATAAAAAAACCAACCAGCCTTTTACCAAGTGTTCAGCTCAAATGTCAGTGGTCTCTGTAGTCTTCAATTAGGAATTGCTCAGATCAAGATTCTTACTGCTGCTTTTTCTTTGGAACCTCTGGTAGTGTAGCTTTTGAATACAGGCATCTGTTGTTCCCTAATACTTTGTAATATAATTTGTATTTCTCTTTGGTCTCTTTTCCTCCATCTCAAGTATTAGTACCTGAGTGGCTTCACTTTCCACAACGATCACACAGATCAGAATCTTTGCATTCAGCCTTTTAGCTTTTTCCTCCTGTTGCATATTTTAGGTATTCCACAGCCAATGTAATCAGGCAGTCCAGACAGTCCAACAGGCCATTAAAATGATTCAGTAAAAAATTTCATGTTTTAATTACTTTTAATCTGTGTTTGCTAAGTGAGTAAAAGGCCTTATTTGAGCAGATGCTTCTATATAATTAGTGCTGGATTATCAAACCCACGTTTGTTGTTCTGCAGCCATCTATCTCCTTGTCTTTCCTCAAAGCTAGGTGGAGTACAAGTGAACCTTCCCAAAGAGTTGCTGACCTGTAAAGGTGTTGGCTCTATGACTAACACTCTGCAAACAGACTAATTAATTCAGGAGAACTGGGACTGGCCAAGCCTTGCTTTGCTTTGTTTGCTTTTGCATAAAGACCAGGTAGCAGAAACCTTTGGGTTTCTGTAGGACAACCCTAAAAGAAATGGAAAACAGTGTGTTCTCCTGAGTTTTTGAGGATTATCCAAAGGAATACCCAATGCTGTGGTCACACAAGAACGCTGACAGCTGAACTGTTCAGCTCCCAGAGGTGCCATCGTGCCAAGTCCAGGATCTTCCACAGTGACAGCCAGAGGAGAAGCTGAAAACCAAAACTGATAAGAGGGATGTATTTCAGCTAAACCACAAGTGCCAGAGCCCAGGAAGATTGTGTGTGTGAGTGGGTGGTTTAATAATTCTTGTAATTTGCTGTACAAGCGTGGGCTGTTAATGGCATTCCCTTCACTGAGCTGTGCTGCTAAATGCTTCCAGCCCTCCTGGTTTATACTGACCTTTCCCTCAAGGTACCACAGGAATCAGTTTTCTATCTGTGGCTTGGAAGTTCTGTTCAGATGACAGAAAACACCTTGGCACCTGGGAACAGAATTGCAGAATACCAGAAGAGCAGCAGTGTTTGTTCTGTTGGCAGGAGGCTGAGCGCGCCCATAATTTCGTGTTGGGATCTCTTTTGGTTCACTGTCCTTTTCTAAGGTGGGTTTAGGGATGGCAGAGACTGAGGGCAGTGAAATCACTGGTGTGGCAGAGATGCAGGATCTGGAATGGTAGAGCTGTAACAGCCCTGCTGGAGCAGCAGATCATCACGAGAGGACAAAATTGTCTGCAGGCAACAGTTTGCCTTTCTCAGATGTATGACTTGAACATTGCAGAGTGCTATGAATAGCTATCTTTTATTTCTTGTTATCCTGCCCTTGCAATTCAAATAAGGTATCCATTGTTTAAAAACATCCCACCAAAGCTGCATCTGTCTCCATGCTTTAATCTTACATGACTGAAATGCTTTCTGAGCTGGCTCAGGGATCGCTGCTTAAATTACATGGGCTGGCTCTACATGCAGGAGCCTTAGTACCTACTTAAACTATGGAACAGTGAATTACTAATGTGGAATTTTAAATACATGCAGGAAGAAGTTGTGTTTTTATTGTTCTTTGCTTAAGAGTTGGCAGGATTAAAATTGAGGAAGAAAGTATAAAACGGAACATTCCCTGCTAATTCTGTCTGTGGAACAGCAGAAGCCCATGGCATTAACCTTTGGGTTATTAATATATTGATGGCAGGAGGGATTAAGAAAAGGGCAGGTTGTGGGACACTGGTGGCACAAAGGCCAGAGGCAAATAGTTTTGTATTGACTCTACTTCTAAAAACTAGATTCAAAGCAGGAATCAGAACATTTTCAAAAGTGTTCCTGCAATCAAATGTAGTCACTCCCAAATGAGATTACTCCTCTGCTCTGGGACTGGAGAAGCAGGTACTTGAACTGTTAATATAATTAAGAGTCAAGTCAATTAAATGTAACCCCAAGGCCAGTGCTTTAGAACAGTGATATGTGTATTGGAGTACGTGGGATGTAAGGGCAGAGGAAGGCTGAGGTGTAAGGGCAGAGGAAGGTTGGGATGTAAGGGCAGAGGAAGGCTGGGGTGTAAGGGCAGAGGAACGTTGGGATCTCCACTCTGCAGTGTCACCCGTGTCCCTGTGACTGGGAGAGCACTGGTGTCCCACTGCCCTTACCCTGCTGGAACTGCAATCACTCTGGCTGAACTACACGGACCTCACTCTGAACAGCAGTCCTGTGTTCCACCTTGGAGGGTTGGGACATGTTTTTCTCCATCCCACAGTCCGTTCCTCCTGGTTGGGGATGTTCCTGTGGGAGCTGACGCGGGACGTGCCGAGAGCTCGGATCCAAAATAGATCATCGTGATGTGGAAAAACTGAGGAGTAATCCTGGTCCTTCCTCCTCTGAAAAACATTGTAGCTGTGTTGAACATGGGATTAAAATGTTGAAAGATCATCACGAGGGGTCAACTTTTATCTCATTAAGGTAATACTTTGGCTTTTGGCACTGGTGGAAAGTCAGGGCGTGCTCCCTGGCAACAAGTGGCCATGGGCTCCAGGTCCTAATCCTGACTTAGTGTGACCTTGGGTGAGGCATTTCATTCCTCTCTGCTTCCCTGTCCTGTAACCTAAACTTAATTACATGTTTCAGAGGATTTGAATTCAATAGCTGTTAATTTTAAAGCACTTGGAAAATTACAAGCTGTATATACATGTTACAGTTTAATTCCTCACACCTGAGTAGTGTGGCTGATGCTGAAAATGGAGCAGTTCTTACTGGGTGCCAAGGTGAAGAAAGAACATGGTGATGAGTGACCTCAGCCTGAACAAAACTGCTTTTCAGGCAATAACTCTCAATGAAGTAATTCAGGAGTAATTCCTGGTTCCTCTGATGGGGGGCACACAAGCTCAGCCCATTAGCAGGGTGGGTGTGGGACTGGGGGAATGGGAGGTTTGGTGTGTGCAAAAGGAATGAGAAACACACATTGATGGTCAGAGTTAGCCTGAGCTTGGATACCTGGACTGGTGGGACAGAGGTTGTGCTCAAGGCTGGCAAGAGCTTGGTCAAGGTGGGTGAACAGTGAAACAGGAATGAGGTGCCAGAGCACCATTCTGACCAAACAGGAAGGTATTCAGTGGTTTGGGTTCTATCTGGAGTGTCTCTGTCAGGATGCAGGGCTGGTTGTTTTTCTCTTCCCTGCCCAAAAGCCCAGCATGTTCCCAGGGTTGCAGTTCTGGGTGGTTCCAGCACTGTGAGCAGCACACAAGCCGAGGCTGTGTGGGGCTCTGCAGTGTCTGTCTGGCTGGGGTGGCCCACAGACCATCCCCTTCAATCACCTCACCAGGGTGTCCTGCACAGCCCTAAATGCACTTCCTGCATATGGTGCCCCAGGCTGTGGGTTGGCAGGTTCATCTCCAAGGTCATTCAGAGGGGTATTGCCCATAAAATAGAGGTTAAAGTAGTGTTTCTACATAATTTGGTGTTTTATCCTCAACACGTGCATTTAGAACTATTTCTTTCTGGGCTCCCTGTGACTTTTTAGTATTACATGGCACTTGTGCAGAGTGGAGTGAGGAAAATACCTCAGCCCTTCTGTGGCATGAAAAAACCAGCTTGGTTAATGGTTATTGATGGATAGCAAATGCTTAGTGATTTATGACAGAACAAGTCAGCAGAGCGTGGAGTCTTGCAAAACACATGAGACACACTGAGTAAGCTCAGAGCCTGCACTGCTGGGCAAAATGGTGGAGTACAGATAATCCCAGTTAAATATCATTAATTGTTATCCTTATGTATATGTTTTCCATTGCTCAGGATCATGTTGCAGTTGTCATCTGGTGGTGTTGGGAAGCACCCTGGCATTGCTACCAGGAGTGTATCATTTCTCTTAGGAAAAGGTGCTTTTTCTCAGTGCCATGAAATTTGCACCAGTGTGTGATAGCATCATTATTTCATGTAATGTATAGAATACTGCCCAGTCAGCACTGTCCACTGCTCAGATACTACTCAGTCATGTGCTTGGCCAGATGACAGTCATGTTATTGCACTGGTTTGAGCATTGGGCAAAAAAAGAGGAGTAGTTTTTGGAGCACTTGCTTTGTCTTAAATTATTTTTATAACAGTAGAAAGCCCTCTCAGACTGAATAGAGGTGCAGGACATAGAGAAGGCTTTAAATCGCCCCTGAGGCTCCATCAGAGAATGTCTGTGGCATCTGTAAATGTGTGTTTTACATATGAAATCTGTAGTATGATTATAGCTAGTGTGAGTACTGCTTCTCCACACTGGACACTCGTCCTGCTCCGTGGTCAGGGTGCATTCAGGTGCTCTCCCACCTGGACATGTGGGGCTCACCTGAGGGTCACCTCTCAGCAGGAAGGAGCTGTGCTGAGTTGGGATTTCTGTGCTGGAAGCGACATGTCACATCATGGCCCTCTCACTTTTCTTCTTGTCCTTCATCTCACAGTGTTTGCTGCCCCAACATCAGTAGTGCTGAGCTCGGTTTGGATGCAGTTTAGAGGTGCCTGATCTGGGCAGGGTTTGGGGATGGCTGGATGGTGTGCTGGGACCTCTGCTCTGACAGGTGACAGAGCTCTGGAGCCGCAGTGGAGAACTCTGCTCTGGAGCTGGGCTGTCCCCTCCAGCTGTAGATGACAAATGAAGCTGTGTGGGCCACTGGCTGTCCCTGCATCCCTCCCAGAGACAGTGCAGCCTTTGTGTCTGGCCTTATCGTGCCCTGCCCCGACAGAGCCTCTCTGTGCTCCCCTGCCAGCGCTGCCTGGGTCCAGGGGCTGTTCTTCAGCTGCTCTTTGTCTCCCGGGGTTCATTGTGCTGCTGCAGAGTGTGTGTTGGGGAGGGAGGAGGAGGGGCTCCTGTTTGTGTGGGCTTTATAAACCCAGGGCATTCTTCAAAAGAGATGCTGAGCAAACGGGGTGGTGTTGGTATTAACCCTCCAGTGCCCTGGTTGCTGCAGGGAGGGAGGCTGCGGGAGGGAGGGCTGAGAAGCTGCTGTGTCAGGCAGGGAGGCTGCTCCCACTCTGGGCTTACTGCCCTCTGGTTTGCTGGTCACGCTGCACATCTGGGTCACGCTGCACATCTGGGTCACGCTGCATACGTGTGTCAGCAAAGACCCTCCCAAATGTGCAGAGATGGAATTGATTCTAGGATCCCCCCTTCACCCTCAGTCCTTCTGGAACTTGGTTTTTATTGCAAACACTGTCTCACTAACCCCTTCTGTTTGCGTGACTCTCCCTTGCATCCTGTTTATGTGAATGCATTGGACAACATCTCTTAGCTGTGCCATGTCCCCAAACTTTATGGCCCTGTACTTTAGGGCTTTGCCTTTTGAATAAGGTCCTGAAAGCAGGATTTTCTTAAATTCAGTGTTGCCGCTTGCAGTGGCATATAATACCTTCCTTTTGAACCAGCTTATTGTCTTTAACCAGCTTGTTGCAGCTTTCCTGGTCTGGATGGCTCTTGTTTCTTCAGTGCCTGTGGTCCCATATTTCAAGAGAGCTTTGAAAGATGAAGATCAGCAACTTGTAAACTGTATTTTCCTTGTAATCACATAATGTTGGTGGGAAAAAACCCCAACCAACAACCAAACTCTCTCTTCTAACCTCCTTTTGCTTTTCTTCCATTAGAGGATGGGAATTCATAACATGAACAATCCCTCCTTCATCTCTGCAAGAAGCTGCAGCAACACGATTGTCTTAGTGCTGGAATTGCCATGGGAGTTTTATATTTCACTGAATCTGTGGTCAGCATAAATGTTTCAGCCCTTTTTATATTGTGATATCTCTAAATAAACTCTAATAAAATAGTTTTATGTGTGATAAAAATACTTTTTTTTCCCCCAAAGACCGTATCTTTTCTTGAGTCACTGAACTTTCCCCAGAAATTGGTAGGATTAGATTCAGCATTTCACAAAGTAGTGTAAAGAGTCTTTACTTTCAAGTAATTAGTATCCTAATACTGGGGATTGTAGTTCATGTATTGCAGCATCTCTGTGTTATATTATTACACTGGGAGAAAGTTCAGCAGGCTGTGTTCCTTTGCAGGGGGTGGCAAAGCAAGAAATGCACAATAATACCAGCCTTTGAAACATGAATCCTCTCAGTCATGACTAAACCTATTCAAACTCTCAGGTGGTTTTGTCCAAGACTGCTCTAGGCTTTAGCATTGTTGTTGTGTGACTTGTTTCCTTTCTGCACTAACTCACTTGGCTCCATCTCTTGTTCTCCAGGCGCCGTTTCGGCCGCGAAGCGCTCAGGGATCCCGGCGCCCCGGGAAATCTCCTCCTCTGTGTCCAGGGAGAGGGCTGTGCTGCGGGGCCAGGCCAATGCCAGGAAAACACAGCCCAGCCCCACCTCCTCTGGGGCACCAACTCCTACCAAACACGTGCGCCCCACCAGCAAGTCCAAGCAAGAGAATGAAAGTGGTGACAAGGCTGTTCTGGAATCTCAGGTTAAAGAACTCCTGGCAGAAGCAAAGACAAAAGATTCTGAAATTACCAAACTTCGCTGTGAGCTGAAGAAATGCAAAGAGAAAGGGTCACTTAATGCTGAAGGAATGGGTGCTTCCAGCCAAAATGTAGAAACAGTATCACCTGTTGACATAGATCCATTAATAAGGACCCTTCAGGAGAAAAACAGGACTTTCCAAAAGGAGCTTGCAAACCTGGGGGAAGAAAACCGTGTCTTGAAAGAGAAACTGCTTTATCTGGAGAACTCCCCTCTGTCAGACACTACAACAAGCAGTGGAGGTGACAGCAGCCTCCCAACCCCAACTACCCAGGAGTCCAGCTTTGGAAGCCCATCCAGAAATGCATCCCGAGGGGAGGTGGAGGAGCACGGGCAGCACCTGAGCGGGAGGGCCCTGCGCAATTCGGGCTCCTCCAGCAGCGATGTCACCAAAGCCTCCCTGTCCCCTGATGCCTCTGACTTTGAACACATTGCAGATGTATCTTCCAGGCCAACATCTGCCAACAGCAACCACTTCAAAGGTTCCAAATGCTCCACGGCAGGAAGTTCTCCAAACAATATCAGCGACCTCTCTGTTGCATCTCTTACAGAGAGAATACAGAAAATGGAGGAGAATCACCACAGCACAGCAGAAGAGTTACAAGCCACTTTGCAGGAGCTGTCGGATCAACAGCAAATGGTGCAGGAGCTGACAACAGAAAATGAGAAGCTGGTGGAAGAGAAAGCTCTCCTGGAGACTTCCTTCCGTCAGCACAGAGATAGAGCAGAGCAGCTGAGCCAAGAGAACGAGAAGCTCATGACTCTCCTCCAAGAGCGATCCAAGAACGAAGAAAGCAGAGCTCAGGAGGGGAAGGTCCTCGAACTGGAACAGAAATGTGCAGAAGTTCTTGAAAAAGCACAGTTTGAAAGGGAGAAATTGCTCAACATTCAGCAGCAGTTAACCAGCAGCCTCCGAAGCTTAGAAAGGGAACATCAGGATGCCCAGCAGGTGATTAAAAGCCTGAGAGAAGAAAATGAGAAGCTGCTTAAACTTCTAGAAGTGGAACAGCAGAGCAACAGCACAGTGACAAAAAGTCTGGAGGACTGTAAAATTGCCTTAGAAGGTCTGAAAATTGAGAATGGCTCTCTCAAAACTCAGTTGGAGAATGAGAAACAAAAGGCTGCAGAAATCAACGCCATGGGCTGTACCTCTGACAACTCGGAGGTGCAGGAGATGCTCAAAGTAGCCCATGCAGAAAAGGCTCAGTTAGAAGCCTCTTGCACTGAGCTTAAACAAGAGCTGCTGAAGGCAAACAGTGAACTAAAGCACATTCAGGGGCTGCTGTCTAAGGTAAAGCAGTAACAGCTGTAAAACAGAATGGTTGTTTCTGTCCTTCCGTAAATAGGTAGTTATTGGTCTTCAGATTGTTGTCAAGCCATTGAAGATAAGTTCCCAGGATTTAAATGACATGAATTAGTTTTGAATGGAAGCTGGAGTCCTATGGTATTATCTTGGTCTCTGCTGCTATGTGCTTATTTTCCCAGGAATGACTGTTAACATGGCTTTATTTGTAAATTCCAAACTATTTTTTCCAAGTGTCTTCTGCAGGATTTTCTCTTTTAGTAAAGATTTCTGTTTATCAAAACTGGAGCAAAAACGAAGTCAGTAAAAAATTACCTTGATATTATATGAACAAATATTAGTGTAAATCACTTGTTAATCAGTTGGGGAGAAGGGCATGAGTAGTTAGCAGTGAATATTAAATTCTGAATTAATTAATCATAATTAATTGGCAGTGAACTATAGGTGCCATTGGTCATGAGAACACAAGGATCTGAGTTAATTAACTTCTCTGAGTTAGTGCTCAGAGAAGCTGATAGTTACAGCAACATGACTAATGAAGCACAGTCAAGCTCCAGATGAGATTATTTTCATCAAATCTAAAATATTTTTACAAAACTGACAAATACTCTGGTTTAGTATACATAAAATAATGGCAAAAAAAATTTTAAAAATACTGATTTTAGAACACTTTCCTCGTTTAGTAGTTTGTAGCTTTGCTCCAAACAAACTTACCCTGGTTATTGTTCCTATTTTCTGTGTGATCCTGGATGCTCAGGAAGGAGCTGCAGTGTGAGGCACCATACAACAAATGTTAATAAAGCACAGGCCAGTGATCGTGTCCCACTGCTGCAGAAAGAGTGATAGTGTGTGCAGTCCTTCCTGTATGGGGAAGGGGTCACGAGAAGAAGGATAAAATTGGCTGCAGAGGAAGAGAGTGTTGCCAAAAAGCACCTCCATGGTTTGAGTGGGTTAGGAAATCCAGATGTCCTTCCAGCTTAAAGAGGTGACCACAGCAAATGGAGTTAGTAGAGGAAGCTCCCAAGTGCTTTCTGGAGCTGCAGCTCATGAACAATAAATGAAAAACTGCTGAGAGCTCAGACTCTGGACCAAACTTTTATTGCTTGGTTTGGAAACCACAGATTTCCTCCTTTTTACTCGTCCTTTCCCTCAAATTAAGCTGGTTTGAATCATTGGCTACTTGTGACACCCAAATCAGACCACAGGCTGCTGTAAGGCTGCCCTTCACTCTGGCTGTGCCAGTCCTGCTCACTGAATTGGCAGCCTGCACCTTCCTCTCACTCAGAGAGCTCCCCCCAACCCTGGAAGCATCGATCTGTGGGCTGAGCCAACAAACTGCAGTGCAGCAGATTCCCCCCTCAGTATTTCCAGATGTCCTGTAACCAGAAATACACTGATCTGCAGTAGCTGGCTCTGCTGGGAATGTTTTCACAGCCCATTGGAAATGCACATGGTAAAAGCAGCAAGTTGTTGATGTGCATGAACTGATCATGATCTTGGCCCTAAGGCAGTGATATCACTTTCATAATGTGAATCATAAATAGATGTGGAGCTTTCCGGGAATATAATTCCTCTCTGTTCATTAACTGCAGAGATTGGTTTGGAATTATGGTTGTCATACAGAAAATTTCATTTCCTTTGCAGCATCTCATTTTATTATCTTCATTCCCAGGAAGGAGAACTGACATTCATAGCTCATCTGTGTTTCCTGAGACTGTCTCCTGTGCACTGAAATTCAGTGTACACAGTGCTGAGAGCACAGGTTCAGCTCTGGGGCCCATGAGGTGCCCAGTAAAGCCTCTAATGAGTGATATCTCCTAAGGAATAAAGGCAGACTTGCAGCTTTCTTTCCTCCCTTGCAGGCTGAGAGTGAGTGTGGTCAGCTGAAGGAGGTGTGTGACCGACAGGCTGAGCAGCTGAGCAGAACCAGCCAGAAGCTGCAGGAAAAAACATCAGAGAATGAAGCAGATATAAAAAACCTGAAGGAGACCATTTTCGAGTTGGAAGACCAGGTGGAACAACATCGTGCTATAAAACTTCACAATAACCAGCTCATCAGTGACCTGGAATGTAAGTGGAGCTCAAAAAAAGGATTTAAATTAACTTATCTGAGGGGCTCAGTTATGGTGCAAAAGGGAGGAGGAAGCATAACCTTTACAAGGATTCCAGTTTTGGCCATTCCCTTCTGTTCATGCACAAAAGGACTATTTTAACAGTCAGTGCTACAGATACAGTATTAGACACAGGCTCCAAGCCTCATTCTTCAGTGAGGGAAGTATTGCCCATTCTAGAAATGGAAATTACTGGTCTTTTAAAGAGCTTTTAGGGGAAAGCACAGGGAAGGGACAGTAAAGTCGAGGTTGCTGTCATGTGGGTGAGGAGCTGCCACCTGGTGGAAGGAGTGGCCAGTTCCACACATCGGTGTCCCCTCGAGTGCTTGGGGGATGTGTGTGCTGAGGAACTGAATGCACGTGGGATTCTCTAAATTTCACAGTCTGGTTTAATGCTTGAAAATAACAACGTACTTCAGAGATGTTTGAGTAACAAATCTACTGTTGATTCCATTGACAGAGTATCTTAATCTCAGTTTAGTCTACTGAGTGGCACTACTAGAAGCAAAACCAAATCAGCTGCTCTGCCTTCCCATTTTCACTTTCACCCTTGCCCTTATGTGTTTAATGGTCTTGTCCCTTTTGACTGTCCTAGGTAAAGCAATGAAACTGGAAGAACAGAAACAAGATACAGAGAGGCAGCTGAAGGCTCTGACTAAGCAGATGAAGGTAAGGCCCAAAGCTCAGCCTGGCTTTGTCTTGGAGCTTTATTGCAATGCTGGGTATGAGAGAAGCATTGTGTTTTCCCAGAACAAATGTAGAATTTCTTTTCCTTTCTCCACTCTCTTCTCTTTGCACTTGCACTGGGGTGCAGGGCTTAGCACCAGTTTCTTTGGCAGTATTTTTGGTCCTGTAAAGAGACAGGTGTTCAGTTTGACCTCAGCTCAGCACTCAGCCCAGGTGGGTGTGTTTTCACAGCAAACACTTGTGGCTCTGGTTGCTCTTTGTAGGAAGATGCAGAGGAGTGGAGACGTTTCCAGGCTGACCTGCAGACTGCAGTGGTTGTGGCCAATGACATCAAGTGTGAAGCTCAGCAGGAGCTCCGTGTGGTCAAGAGGAAGCTGCAGGAGGAGGAGGAGAAGAGTGCCAGGCTGCAAAAGGAGCTGGATGAAGTGAAGGGCAGCAGCAGGTTGGTTGTTTCCATAGGCCAAGATTTGCTCTCTGTGAGTGCTAACATGCATGCCAACAGTGCTTTGTCAATAACTACTCATTGGCTTGGATGTGCATGTTGTCTGTTTGTAACTCTTCTGGTGGATTTTGTTGTCTCTTACTCTAAGATGTTTCTGTTCCTTTTCCTTTTTGTCAGTCTAGTTCTGTCAACAAGAGCATGAAGGTTTTAACAGCAAACATTAAGTAATAACAATTGCCAATATCTGGTGTTGCCAATAGTCCGGTATTGCACTGTGTTTTACATCCTTCACAACTCTCTGTGCAGCTGTGCTGAACCATCTGTGGAAGTTTGGGTTGGGTACAGGTATTCCATGGGACATCCAGGAGAGAACTACTTACCCTGAGAGAAGTCAGTGAAGAAAGACAAAGTGACACAAGCAGTCACAGTGTTTATCAGAAATGTGTGCCAAATTCATTTTACTCCTCTAGATTTTTCCATTTAATCTCTCCTGGTAAATTCATGGCCCTTGGCTGAACAGCCACAGGAGCACAGTTAATCCTGTCATTTCTTTCAGGTGGAGTAACAGCCCAGCTTTATGTTGCACATATTTGCTCACTGTTTTCCATTCAGGAGTTTCCACAGCAGCTGCACAGTATGTGGGACTAAAAAGATGGGAGAGCTTTTATGCAGAGGTGTATGGATCAGAATTCCTGGATTGAAGAAACAGAAGTACATCTTCTCTGAAAAATAAAGGAGTGTATTTAAGCTCCAGTTTCGTGATCAGAGTCCCAAGTGGATGCAAAGAAAAGCTGTTACAGACTGTGTATTCAGAAAAATGGTTACCAGACAGTACTTAAGTTCTGGGCTCTGTTTCCATTCCTAATTTGTTCCTAAGACATTTCTCTTGTTTAAAGCAGAGTCTCTATATGAGAGTGGGGAATCATATTCTCGTAGTTTCCCCTCTTTATTCTTTCAGTTTTAATCTGAAGATGTATTTGATAGTACTTAAAATGAATAGATGATGACCTGCTAATTTGCAAACTGGGATATTTATCTCCACGTGTAAGTAACACAACTGCACTGTCAGCTCTTTGGTATGAGAAGCCTGAGCTTCAAATACTGCCTTTTAATTTGGAACCCCAGAATCCATGCATATGTAGTTCCAGAAGGAGGTATTCAGACCTGTATTTAATGATGTCAGTTTGGGCATTTGTGTCTTCCCCTCTGTCACACACACGTGGATCTGTCTGTCTTTGCACTGTGCTGGCTCTGTAGAGCTTGCTTTGAGTATTGCCTTGGTTGTGGAGCCAGGTGTGCTGTCTGCAGTGGGCAGTGTTTATTCTCCTCCAAAGACAGGTATTGAAACCGAATTTTGCATCTGTCAGTACAACTAATTTGACTTGCAGAGTAGGCTAAATGTGTGTACTGAGTGGTGTGGAGAACAAAATGCAGCCTGTGTAAGTCGTTGTCTGAACAAACCAGTGATCAGCAGCAGAGCACTGAAGTCATAAAGCTCTGCTGCCTTATGAAACAAAGTCCTGAAGTACCCAGAGCTCCTGCTGAGAGCCAGTTCTACACTCCCAGTATCTGTGCTTTCCTGAGGTCACTGTCTTCCCCAGCACCTCAGCTTCTTTCACCCAGGAAGCTCCAGGGGCGTCCCCATCGTTGCTTTTAGTCACAAATGCTTTGTTCACAAGTGCCCCTGCTCAGAATCAGCAGTGGATTCTGGTGCCTGTGGTGATTTTGATGCATGCTCAGCACTGGTGGGAGCAGTCTGTAGCATGATACCTTAACACAGTCTGCAAAGTATTCCTCAGGTTTGCTAATGCTGAGCAGCTGCACACTCAGCTGAATATCTGACAGTCCCTAGTGAAAGTTTCCTGTCTGATTTTTAAGCTCTTATTGGAAAATGTACCTTCCAAAGAGCTTGTATACAAAGGTTTTTGGCAAAATCTCAGCCATCTCTTGAGAGTCATTAGACTCCACCTCATAAATTCATCTTGAAGCCAGTTTATCTCCTATGACATCCTGCCATTTTAATGTTTGCCTGTGGCTGCCTCAGTTCCTGCCTCCAAGTTGGATTTCAGCGTTACATTCTTCTAATCAGAGCAAAAGTAATTTTTGGTTTAGGAACAGCCAAACAACTTGCAGAAAAAATCCAGATGAGGTCATCAGAGTTCATCTGAATGAAGGTAAGAGCCTCCCAAAGGCATCTTTAAACAGATTAAATGTCTAATTCTATGAATAAGAATGCTGGGGGGGGGGAGGTTGGACCAGCATCAACCAAATGGAATAAGGAAGAAAGGAGTTAACTTGTCCCCAGTTAGTACTGATTGAAACCTTCAAATTGATTAACCCATGCTTCAGACAGTCTTCTATGGTATTTTACATCCTAATTAATATTATTTCTCTGCAGTAAAATGTAGAGCTTACCATCCACTGTTGTGTAACTGTCTCCTCACAGTTAGTGGAAATTGAAGTTAAATAGTCTCCATTCTAGGAGGTTCACAAGACCAGACAGGATGAGATCCTCAGTAAAAGTTTCAAGGTCTTGCTTTGACTCTTTCTCTTCAAGTTCTCAAGATGATTTTGGCACTAGGACATTGTGCCTTGAACCATGGAGGGATGGCAGTTGGAGTGGGAGTACTGCTTAGAAAACAGAAATTAAATCTGTATTTAAATGCGTGATTCCTTAGAATAATAAAAAAGTAACCAGCTCTTCAAACGGAAGCCTAAACTCAAGACTGTGATGTATCCCACTAATTTGCTTCTGGTTTTCCTCCTAAAGTCTCCAATGCCACAGCATGGCAGTGTCACATGCTTTTCTCCTGGAAATGAGCTTGTGCTCTGTGTATTAAACCTGCTGTCAGTCTGTGTGTGCTGATGTGCTGCTCATTCGTGCCTGTGTTTGCAGCTGTTCTGTCCTCCAGAGGTGTGACAGTTCGCTCTGCTCTCAGAGCAATGAGACTGTCAGAGCAGGCTCCTTGAGGGAGGGTTGGTTTGCTCTAGTTAGTGACTCCTCAGAGTTGTTTGGTCTGGGCTTCTGGGTTGGTTAGGAAGGTTTTGGTGGTGTTTTTTACACTGGATGAAATTATTCCATCCCCTTCAGTGTTTCTGAAACAGACACTGTGGGTGAGGTAGAGCAGCTCTGGTTGGCTGGGTGGGTTCATTACCCATTTTGAATGGATAGTCCTGACTGACTAGAGGAGAGAAAGCCCTCCCTGTCCTTTGGAATTGATTCTCTGGCTGTAAATAATTTATTTCTTTCTTTCTGAGCAACATAGATTTTATTTTCTATTACATATTGTTGTTGCTCATCACGTCCCGAAGCCAAGTTAATGGAGTGTTAAGGCACTCCTTTAGCTCTCCTGGCAACACCCTTGGCATTTCCCCCTCTGCCCTTTATTCAGTGATGATGGGATAGTGTAAAATGGAGAGCTGTACCCCAGGGTGGGCACTGTGTTGGTTTATAACCCCCCCACCTGTTTGTCTCTCCATAGGTGCCTGATCTCTGCCAGCTAACACAGCCCTGGAGGATGCACAGCCAGGCCTGTGAGACCCTGCAGGACTTGCCTTCAACTCACAGCTGAAAAAGGGAAGTTACAATTTGAGAAAGCACCTCTATTTCTTTTTATTGTTACCCTGCAAAAGTCAAGTGTATTGCCAAGTGTGAGTGCTGAGGTCCACCTCTTCCCATGGGCAAGAGCCTCTCTCACTTTGTTTCAAAAGGCTTCTCTCTTCAGAAGACTCCATGAGGCAGAAGAAGTTCTTGATTAGTCTAAAACAACCTAAGCCATAAGGAGTGATCACAGAGATTTGGGGATCTGAAATAACTCAGCTTTTTTTGGAGCTATTTTCCTTGGAACAGACCTTCGAACATGCCATTTTAAGCTTAAGCAAAAATAAAACTGAGTGTATATGTCTAACCTGTAAAATGTAATGGGCATACACGAGTTCTCCACACAGTATTTTGTTCTGTGATCTATCTCTGTGTGCTGAATCCGTGTGTGAGTTCAGATGGTGTGCACAGACACACACCCTCGGCGACAGGCCACTGAAATCCAGCAGGAAACTGAGCAGAAACACGGAGTTATTCCTCAGTCTCAGCTGCTTTGGCGGGGTCAGATTGTCACTCCTGTGCTGTCCAGGCACTCGCCACTGGGTGGCACAGCTGACCCGGTGGTGCCTCAGCAAGGGGTGGTGCCCAAGGAGCGTGTCCTGCTCTGACCTCCACGGGGAATGTTCCACGAGAGGTTTGTCCTGCCATGGGAACTGCAGATGGAGAGATCAGAAGGAAAAGACATGAACGTATCAAGCCCCCACTAAATATCCTCCCAGAAAGGAGTTGTTCTCGTGCCTTTAACTCAGGTGAAGTATATGATGATCAGGGAGAACTTGAAGCTCAGCTTTGCAGCTGGAGACACCTGGAGAGAGCTTTCTTTGGATGCTGAGGAGAAACTCAGAAGTCACCATCTCTACCAGGAGACTATCAGGATTCATTGCAGGACTGGAATTTCATGTTTTGGCTGTGGGATTTCTATCCTTTCCTTCTGGATGTGGAGACCTAGGAGGGGCCTGGTCCTGGAGCAAGCTGAGCTAGCAGAGAATCCTGCAGGATGTCCTGGCTCTGGCGTGGCCTCCACCTTTGTGCCATGCTGCTGGAGTCTGTGCCTACCTGCACTGTGTTGCCTTTCTTTTCTGTGCTGGGTTTTATGTTTAAGAAATATATATTGAAGTGCCAAATAAATGTTTAAGTGTCTGGAATTGTCTGCTGCCTGCCCTTGGCCTCTCTTCTGTGTATCAGTAGCTGTGTCTCTACTTTGTGTCCCTTGCAGTTCAGGAGGAGTCACACCAATGTGAGGAGCTGTCTCAGAGGCTGGATGGTGGAGTAATTATTTCTGCAGATATGGTCCTGTGGTGCTGCCCACCTGTAACACCATCACTGGGGCAGTTTAGAGACTTCACAAAGACCTGAAGGCTGAGTTTGCCAAAAATACACACATTAAACACAGAAAGACTTGCACCTTGTTGCTGGTTGGTTGTCCACATATTTCAGACCTGGAAAACAAGGAGACTAACTCTTGCTGTTAGAGAAAAGGTCACTGCATCTACTTCTCTCACCAGTGAATGAAGGAAGCTCAGCAGTGGTTTTGTGAAAGGGATTGTGTGTTTTTAAATTCATTGTGGCTGCAGTGCTCTGCTTCCTGCTGGAGCTGCTCCACTTCAGCCAGCTGCACTTGTGTGTGTAAACCATTCATTCTTGTCTCAAGCAAAGCACAGAGCAGTAGATGACATTTAGCTCAAATCCATCACTTTTGCAGCAGAGCTTGTGTAGCCCTCTTGGATGGCCTAAGCTGTGCTAAGCTGAATAAGTTCTATGTGTAAGGAGGAGTCATTTTGGGTTTGAAGTTACATTTGAAGTTTCATTAATCTTTCTGATTTGTGTTCTCCTATGCTGTCCTCCTGAATTGGCTTCCTAGTGCAAGTTAAGCTCTTTTCTCTTAAGAAACCCATATCTGTGCCCATCTGTGCATCCCTTCACCATACAGATTTATGGTTAAAGTTGAAAGGTGCTCACCAGGTTTCTGAACTCTCCATTGCTTGTTGGCTGGCATGTGTTGTTAGAGCTGAAGTAGATGGATCTCAGCACTGTGTTTCCTGTCTCTCTGCCAAGGTTGGCAGAGGCCTCAGTTTGCTGTTGTGATTGGATTGTGTTTAATCAAGGAGGTTGTTTCAGGCTGCCTATTACAAATATACAGAGTGAAGATTGCAGGAAGCATCCTGACAGAATTGGAGCTGGTTGTAGCCCCAGCACTGAAATCTCCACAGTTGGCCTGTGCAATGGCAGAATAACAGCACGTGAGTTCTCAGGGGGCTCTTCTGTGGCACAGCACAGGGCTGGGCTTGCTGCTCTAACTTTCTTTGACACATTTGCATCCTTCTGCAGTCAGAGGCTGGTCTGAGGCTTGAGTTGTTCTCAGGGTTCAATCCCAACCAGTGAAGTGATGGCTGCCTAGAGCACACCTCTGCTTTGCTTTAGTCTTGAGGTTTGCCACTTGGCCTACAGGCATCTACTCCTTGTTTCTTACTCATAATGCTCCACAGACCTTGTGCATACTCTTTTTACCTGGGTAGTTAGACAGAACTCTTACATAGTAACCTATTTAATTTTTGAAAGTGTAATAGACTTTGTTGGGTGGTTTGGTATCTTGGGGCAGAAGTTTATCCTTCCTCCATATTTACTAGAAGCAGGACTTTTTTAGCTTTTGTGCCTTGTGTAACTAAGGTGCAGATGCTCTCACCTGCTGATTTATTTGTTTTTATGCTCTGTGAAGCCACAGAACAAAATTTAAAGGCTAAAACTTAAAAGTTAGCAGAACACTGGCTCCCTCAGAGCTCCATGAATCTTATCCAATCTTTCCTCCTTATTGGATTAAATGGAGAATGGAATTGAAATGGCTTTTCCTCTGGCCATCTGCCTCTGCAGGCTCCCCTGGCACACAGGGAGCTTCAATGAATTAGCAGAGAAATAGCCAATGTCTGCTTAAAGACAGCACCTCCTTAAGCTCTGCCAGAAATAGAAACTTGAGTCACTCCTATTCTCTTGCTCATTGACACCCTTTAGCCCTTTCCATTTTATAGACTCTGATGGCCAAAGGGAAAGAAAAAGGCTCTGGCTTCTATTTTTAGCTCACAGTTGTTCAACCCCACAGGCACTTTATGGATGGAGTCCTCCAGCCTTCTCATGGAATCATTTCTGGGTTTGTGTTCCTGTAGCTCTTGGTGTGTAACAGGGATAGAGGGGAATGTGGTGCTGCCTCTGAACCTGCAGATCAGCACCTCATGTACAAGGGCTGAGCAGGTGGGAGGTCAGGATAGCAATGTAAAAAGAATCTCTTTTTACATGACTAGACTTTGTTATTTACTGGAAGCTTAACTAGACTAAAGCTAGATAATTACACTCAGGGTTTGCCTGAGTTTGTACCAGGTAAGTCCAGTGTCAACACCCTGCAATGTCAGTTGGATCTGTAAAATACAGGACTAGAAGCAACAGTTTCCTTCTATGGTTATGTTTGCTATTTAACACAACTCTGGGCTTTCCTGGATGAACTTCTGTAAGTCCTGCACCTAATCTTGACCTCAACATTTCTTTTCAATGGAGTAACTTAATTATCCTTCCTGTTAAAATATAAAACCTATTTCTGTTTTGAGTTTCTCTCTTCATTCCAGCCATTGCATTTTGGCATTCTTGTGTCTGCTAGGATAAAGCACTTAACAGTTCTATTCCCTACAGATCTGCTCATGGATTGTGATTGAAGGTTCATTTATTCAGCAGATGTTGATAAGCTGTAAAAATTGAGTTTTCAAAGTTTTTATTCTGAGGTATATTTTCTGGTTTAATTTTCATGGCTTTTATCTGAACCCTGTCCAGTAACTTATTTTCAGTTGTGGCATTTTAACTGGTAACTGTTACTCCAACAGTGGTCATGCCAGTTAAAAACAGTATAAAAGAACATCTTTCTCTTGGGTGAGTTTCCTCATTATAACCCAAGAGCCACAGTAGCCCCTGGGCCCCTGTGCTGTGCTGAAAGCCCATCCTCAGGTAATCATTGAGGATTACTCAAACAGCTGGGTTTTTCCCATGGTACTCATGCTGTGTGAGAGTTTGGAATGGTGGTGCAATGGTTGACAGTGCAGGAGGTTTGTCAGACTCAGTGGTTGGTTTAACGTTTCCAGGCCCTGCAGAGAAGGACACGGATGTCCCAAGGTGGTCCCTGCCGGGGCCCTGCAGTCAGAGATGTGCATGGCTGGATCTGCCTCACTGTGGATGAAGAGCTTTCCCTCTGCTTGCCCCTCTGTGGGCCCTGACTGGCTGTGGTTTGTGCCTTGCAGGCTCCCAGCCGAGGAGGGGGACTCTCTGGAGGCCGATGCCAGCCGCTGGCAGGGGGTGTGCCTGGGCAGAGCCTCCCCCACGCCGCCCGAATCCGCAGCCACCGTCAAGTCACTCATAAAGTCGTTTGACTTGGGATGCTCAGGTATTGGAGCACTGTGTTTTGTAGGAAAAGTTTTTCTAGCAGTGAGCAGGTGCTGGTTCTTGCTTCTGAATGGATGTTTTCTGTCAGTGCTTGGTACATAAATCCATCAGTATTGTCTGTGGAGTGTCACTGCACTGTGGTTGCCTGTTCTGACAAGGTAGTTGGGTTTGAATCCAAATGTTTCCATGGTTTTTTCCTTGCAGGTAGCACTGGACAAAATATCACAGTTCACAAGGTCCCCAGGAGCCCCCTGAGTGGAATTCCAGTGAGGACAGCCCCAGCAGCTGCTGTTTCCCCAATGCAGGTACAAGATCTTTCCATCCTGGTGGTTTTCCAAGAGGTGGACACGGTGTGGCTCCAACGTGACCAGCACTGCTGGTGGGTGTGTTCTGCCAGAGGGAAGGGGAAACCTGTCTGTTTGTTTGCTGTGGAACATCAAATGCTGTAGCACTAACAAAAAAGATCAAAGTCAGTTTGTCTTGACTTCAGCTTAGAGGTCTGAGTGGACGGATGTGAACTCGTTGGGATACAATTCTGAACTTTTATCACCCTTGACCAGAAAACAGGTTCTAATTACTGGGAGTGAGTTACAAGAAACATCAAATTAAGCGACGTAGCTGAGAGAAATGGGTAGTTAGTGAGTTCCAAGATCCTGGCTCCCAGTTCTCCAGTAAGTTCAGGCAGTGTCACATGAAGGGCTCTTTCAGTTTGGCTTTTTTCCTCTCTGGTAGAACTGCTCTGCAATGCTTTGTATGTCCCTGCACCAGTTAGTTAATTTTTGATAGTGATCTTCAAATCTGTGGCTGGAGAAGTTTTTTGACTGGGTGGTCACTGTACTTAGAACAGGAAATTCCCCTGTGAATCTGGGTGGAAAGCAGTTACAGAGCAGGGTGTTTAGGCGAGTGTTCTGGAGGATCAGATGACTTTGAAGGACTACTTAACAAATCACAGAATATGCTGGGTTAGAAGGGACCCACAAGGTGTTTTTTAATAATCTTCTGTACCTTTGTTTCACAGAGACATTCTGTATATAATAATGCCAGGCCAGCCAGCAAGGGCATTGCCAGACATGCAGATCTGTCAGGCCTTCCTCTTGCAGGTAAGAAGTAGTAAATGTACAGATGTTGCCTCTTGCTGCCACCTAAAGCTTGTCATTAACTCTTGACCTCCACCAAGGCTACTTTTCCTCTTCTCATATGGTCAAAGAAAACATAAAAAAGGGTCTTTGGTGTCTTTGTTTTAGAGAGCTTATTAATTTTGTTATGTTTCCATTGCCATCTTGATCATAACTGCAAAATAGCTGATTTATTGTGGTTTGCCAACACAAACTTGCCTTCTTTATTCCCAAGCATCCATGGCACCTCTCTAATCCATGCTGTGCAATTGGAGAGGGTTGGATTTTGCTCAACATGTATGTATCTGGAACAAGTCCAGAGCACTGTCTTTTGAGGATTTATTTGTTTTTAAATTGAGTTTCATTTGAAATACATCAAACATTTCAGATACCAATGTGAGTGTTTTAGGAGCAGTCATATTTGGGCTGGAAATAGTTTGTTTTGAGAGTTCTCAAGAGATGGGTTTGTTTTTATTTCACACTTTGCTTTTGTTCTCTTGTAATTTAATATTCTTTTCTACCAGTGTTTGTTTCCCATTTTCTCTAGGGCCCTTTATTTTGATTATCTAGTCCTGAATGTAGTTGTTGCATTGGAATCAAAGCTAGTAACAACAGATTCTTGAATTATGAAGGACAGATGAAGTGTTATATTCCTGTAGTTAAACTGCTGGGAGGGACAAAAAATATCAGTAGCAATTTCTTCATTGATAGATGGGATTTTCTGCAGTAGTTTGCCAATACAGGAGAGAAATTAGAACCTGTCTTCATTTTTAGACTCTTCACATACTTGGCCAGGATTCCCTTTCCATCACTAAAAGATGGAGGAGAACAGCAAAACAGGGCAGAGGGTCAGTGGCTGCACAAATGAATAACATCTTGCCTGTGCTGGTGGCTTCTCCTGCAGGGGTGATGCTGAGCAAGCACAAGTGTCTTCCATCTGGTGGGATGGCCAGAGTTTACTGACTTGTACCAGTTGGTTTCCAGAAACTGTGTGTTTTCTTGCATGAAAATATACAATGATCCCAAACAGAACATAAGACCTTTTTAATCTTCACCAGTTCACTGTAGATTGAAGTCATCTGTCAGCTGTGTGACATAAAGGCACTCCTTGACAATAAATATCCCACTTCAGGCCATGGAAAATTTCTGTTATTACCTATAGACAATTGTTCTGTAACAATATTTTATTAGCCATTGTATGGTAAAAATTGATGGTTGCTTATCTAACAAGTTCCTGTATTTACAGCTTCTCTTTGTACCTGGCTTTAATTAAGTTCCAATAATCCATAGCAAAGGTTTACTCAGTCACTGTAAAGTTGTCATGGCTCTGGTTCCAATCTAAATAATCCTAGAAGGCAGTTGATCCAAGCCCTGTGCAAACAACACTGAATTAAAAATCATCCCCAAGGAAAATCAGAGTGAAGTAGTCTCCATAATAATAATCTTCTGGCTGATTCCATCTGCCCAGTGTCACAGCAGGGTTCTGTGATGGCCTTAATGTGACCCAAATGCTGCAGAGTTGGAGAGGAGAATGGATTACCTCACCCAGAGAGCTGGTTGGGATCTTTGCATTTGGAGGCAGAGGTTTACTGGGTCCATCCTGGAATTTGTAGCACCCAGAAACAAGTCAAAGGAAGCTGGAGCTGAGCTAAGGAATTCACACCTTCAATTAATTCCTGATGCCATGATATGCAGGCCATAGTCCTGGCCTGTTACATCACCTCATGCACTCATATGCAGTCATTTGATTTCCGTGATCTCTTTGGCTTCTCTTCAAAAACTCATCAGCACTGGATGCTATGGCTACTAATTTTGTTATTTATGTATATGAAAGATGTGTATATTTATATACATTTATATGTGCATGCACACATATAAATGTATATATCTTAAATACATTATATTAAATGCATAATATGTGTAATAAAAACATAGGTGCATCTGCTGTAAATCATTTGAGACTTCCCAAAGCTCTGTCAGAGAGGATGCCAAGCATCATGTAGTATAAGTGCCCTTTCCTGCTGCCTTGAGCTGGCTATTGAGGAGGCAGAGCTTTCTTTTTACAAGGCTGCTGATGGCAGAAAAGAAATGGCAGTTCTAGGGCTGGTCAGTGCTCTGGTGATCAGCTTTTGAACCTTCCAGCCTGTCGGTTGTGGTATTTCCCTTCACTGCCCTGGGCCCCCACCCCCCAGCAGGAGCATCAATCACAGGAAGCCGGGCAGCCTGTGCTGTGGAGCCATCAAAGCAGCCCTTGTTGGGATCACCTCTAATCTGCCCAGGCCTTCCAGCCCCGTGTGTGTTCAGTGAACAAATGAGTACATTTGTTTAGAATCCAAACAACAGGCTGCATATTGTGTGCTGGGTGGCAGGACAGTGATTAATCAAATTCCTCAGCCTGCAAACTGACAGCTTTTTTTTAATTCCCACAGACCTTCTGAAGGGGAGGAATGAGGAGCTGAAACCGGAGCATTACCTGCGCAAAAGCCCCTCCCTGGAGTCCCTGAGCAAACCCCCCCTGGCCTTCAGCAGCAGGATGCTCACCCCTACCCCCAGCAGCCTGAAACCCCAGAGCAAACTCAGGTACCACTCAGCTTTCCTGGGAAAAACCAGCCCACTGGAAGGACTGACAGCATTTCCTGGCCCCAGGATGGATGTTGTTCTCTGGAGGAGGAGCTCTGTCTCCAGAGAAAACTGCCTGTCCAGTTCAGGATTTCCAGACTGTGTGAGACCCAGATATGAAAGTTCAGATGATAATAACCACAGTTATCTGTAAGATGAGCAACCATGATGAAATGAGGGCTTTCAGTTGTATGCAGGAATTCCATCCTGGGTACAAGTGGTCAGCCCTTGTTATCTTACTGTGGCTTTGCATGTTATGGTGAGTTAAAAGCTGAAAGTTCTGAGGGCCAAAGGAAATTGGACACATAATTTTCTTCTCTTTTGAGATAAAAGCGTATGTATTTTGCTCTGATCTCCACTGTTACTTCCACCAGTAGAAGCTGTAGAGTGGAGACACTGTGGGAGTTGGGATTGGTGGCCTTTGACTGTCCTCAGGGCCCTGAACTGCAGGACAGTTAATTTTTCTTTGCTTTCAGCAACTCGTCCTGCAGCAGCTCAGCTGGGTGGGAATTTGCTGTTACAGAGTCTTCAGAATGTTCCTTTTAATTCTACACCTTAAATCCTAGTTTTCAATATATAAAACAAAGAGGTGACTTGAAAATTTTGTAAGTAAAAAGCTGATGAAAATAATGGCAGAAATGCTGGGCTAAAACAGACCTGATACCACCTGAATTTGTCTCATGTAAAGGCAGGCACAGAATGCAAACTCCAAAAGCTGTTTCAGTTTGGTTTTTGTGCTGCCATTCTGCTTTGTCACACAATTAAAAAGATTTCCAGCATAATTATCATCTTCTTTCCTGTGCTTCCCTGGTTTAGTGTGGAGAGGAAGGACCCCCTGGCAGCCCTGGCTCGGGAGTACGGGGGTTCCAAGAGGAATGCTTTGTTGAAATGGTGCCAGAAGAAGACTGAAGGTTACCAGGTAAGGGAATAGGTACATTTTTACTTTAATCTGAAGAGTTATTAGTTACTCTCCTGTAGGTGTGCAGTAAGCACTGTCACTTCAAAGAAATATTTGTATTACAGCCTGTTGATTTTTGCACATTTACTTCCACTGGGTGTTTCCATCCTCTTCCTTCAGATTTCTTTAGCACTGCAGTCCCCAGTATTGCATTGTCATAAGCAATTTGTACACAAACCCCAAAGTATTTACTGCATCAAAGGCTGCTGATGGTGAGCAACAGAGTGTATATGCACAGCAGCTTCAGTTTGGCATCAGGTTTTGAAATTACGATCTAATATTTTTTCCATAGGCCTCTGTGGTCAAACCCCTATTTGTGTGAGTTTTTATTTTGGTCCTTTCTGCAAAACCAAAGAAATAAACGTCAGTTTGTGGCCTTGACCAGATGAAGTTTGCAGCTTGATTTTACAAAGCAAGTTCTGACTGCTTGAGACTCTCAGTTATTGCAGAGTGATTTTCACTGTCCAACAGGGATAATGGTTTGTCCAGGTCTTACATGGCCATTGCTGTGTTATCTGCCAGTGTTTGTGTGCACTTGAATTCAGCCTTTGGTTCTGCAGAGAAGGAATTACAGACAATATTTCATCCTGTGATAGGTGCTGGGTGTGCAGGATTGTCTCGGTTTGATAGAATGTTGGGATTTTTCTTTCTTAAGAATAATATTGTTTGTTACTTGGAGCAGAAGACAAAGCAGCCATCACCACATGATATGCACCCTGGAGCAAGTCTTTAATAAAAGCAGAGTCCATCTTTTAAAGTAAATAATACAATATTTGTTTCTTCACAACCAGGTCTTTATGAAGCATTAACTGCAGGGTGCAGGAGGTTGGGAGGAAAGACAGTAGCATTTGCTTTCAGCAAACTGAGCTATCAGAGTTTCAGTCATTTTTAGCACTGGTGTGTTCATGTGGCTTGCAGCAATTTCACACAAGGACAGGTATCAGGGAGAGCTCCTGACTGCAGACACACCTGAGAAAGAACAAAGCCAGGGTTAGTGTTTAGGCTGAAAGGCCACAGTGCTGTCCTCTAAAATTGTATGTTCTATGCTGTGTTGATTTATTTCGTATCTCATTTGCTAAACTTCTCCTGGTCTGGGATATGAAGGTATGTGGGAACATTCCCATCCAATCCTTAGGAAACAATTAATGACACACAACATTTCCAAGTCTAACTTCTGTTCAGCCAGCAAACCCACACCCAAGTTGGACTAAATGTATGGCCTTCAGAAATCATCATGTGGCTTTGAAAACAGAGAGGCCTGTCTTGATTGTGTGGGTACAAACCTGGCACCAGGAGTGACAAGGATTTCCCTGGTGATAGAACAGAGACAGAGTGTTGGTTTTCTGTGCAGTGCCCAAGGAGAGGAGCTCAGTGTGAGTGGGACAGCAGGGCAGCCAGGAGGGGTGCAAGGCACTCAGGGGCTGCTGGTTGTTCCTTCAGGATCAGTCTCTGGAGGGGAGTGTGTCCATGCTTGAGAGGAGGGTGGGAGTCTTTGCTTTGTGCTTTGTGCAGTGTTGTTGCTACAGGACTGTCCAACTGATGTTCCAGAAAAAGCTTTGGCGTTTTGGTTCCAGCTCTGGTGATGCTGTTGGTCATTTCAGCAGTTTTTGAGAACAAGCAGGTAAAGCCCTGACCAGCTCCTGTAACCCAGGAGAGTCTGAGCAGTTCAGACTGGGATGTGGTGGAGTTTGTTACCTGGGCTGTAGGTGTGAGATCTCAGCAGAAATTAAAGTCAGATGAACCTTAGGACAGCCACAGTATTGATTTGAGGTGAGGGTCTTTCCTCTCTATCCTCACTGCTTCCTTTAGAGCCATTCTCTCTCTCTTGGACATTCTCCCTCAGATTCTCATTCCCATTGCCCTCTTTGCAGAGCATTCACTGACTCTTCTGGAACTTGCCTTTCCCAGACCCTTGCACTCTCACAATAAGGCTGATGTTGAGCTCCACAGGGAGTTTTTATCATTCTTGTGTACAGAACTGGAATGGAGTGAAGGACGTCATGCCCTTCCTGCCTCAGCCCCTGCAGGGTGGGAGGGAGGTGGGGAGCCCACGGAGCAGAGCCCTGGTGACGTGCAGGGCTTCTCTTCCATGGGCAATATCCCTGACTGTGAGGCTTCATCTCTGCAAATTCCAGGAAAATCTGTCATGTGCTTTCTAACATGAAGCACAGAACCACCGAGAAGTTTGGGTGCAAACTGTTCTCAGCCCTGAGACACAGTAGAAGGAGAGAACAGAATAAAAACCTGCTCAGCTGCCTGAGTTCTGTTTTCAGGGGCAAAATGTGTGATAACAGTTCCTCATCTGAGCTGGGGAGGAAGAGGGAGATTCCTTTCTGTTTAAATTATGATTTCATTGAGCAGTGTGAGTAAAATGGAGTAGAATCACTGGTACTCTCAGTAGCAGCTTCTCCCCATGTCCCACATTCCCTGAGGAAAGTTGGATCAGTAACCTAGCAAGGTATCTGGGGATAAGACCCAGGGAGCAGCACCCAAGACTCCACTTTTTAAATGCTCTAATCCATACAAACCCTCTGCTACAGATAGAAGTTGGCATCCTGCTCTGGCATGTGTCACAGAATCAGTGAGTTTGGAAGAGATCTGTAAGATGGAGTCCAACCACAGACTATCCTTGCATTGAGTGCAGTGGGAACATTCCCTGGCTTTGAACCTCAGCATGTTCCCCAGGAGGCAATCTCATAAAACAAACCAGGGACACTGGGGCGAGCTGGGAGAAGTGCAGCACAAGTTAGTAATGGCCTGGAGGGGTTTGTTTGTTTTTTAAAGAAGGAGTTGTGTGAGTTTGCAGTGACTGAGGGGAAACATGAAAGCGGCTGTGGCTGTTACTGCTGGGTCAGTTGTAAGATCCCTGTTTAAACAGTGATTTGATATCAGAAAGATATGAACACTAAGGAGAAAGAGTATTTAGAACATGAAAACAGATTCACTAGAATGAAAATAAAGTGGAAGTTCAGTTTAATGACTAGGAGAGAAGAGTAAGAAAGTGGAATTGCATAAACCATGGCGTGATCAGTCACGTTATTTCCATTGCCATGTGTTGCTGCAGAAATGGATGTTACCTGGCACTTTGGCCATGGATTCTGAGTAACTGCAGGGGAGGTGCTAAAAAGTCTCATCAGTAAAAAGAACTGCAGTAAAATCAGGCTTTGGGCCCGGTCTTTATGCAAAACTTCCTCATGGAAAGTTTGCAGGCTAAACCAACTAACCTTAGTCTATTGTCTGTTTCCCTGTAGGAATTGTGCACTGGCACAGCTCTCTTCTGCCAGACACACAGACTCCTCTTCTGCCTCTGTGAACTCGTTGACATTTTGATGTAGAATGTAGTGGGATGAGGTGACAGACTTGAGAACTGCTTTTGTGGCTCTGAAACTCATTTACCTCAAGTCCTTTAAACCACAAAGCCTGCTGAGAGTAAGCTATTTATGTTAAAATAGCTTTTTCTCTCTTGTCTCATGGGGTTTTTCATCTGTTTAAAAAGATGATGCATCATGGTAGCAATTGGGTGCCTCTTCTCTAACAGTCTCAGTTCCTGTGGGTTGTGACTCCTGGAAGCTGCTGAGAGTCATTCTTGTTGCATTATCACCTTCCATAATCATATCATTAGTGACTGGGGTGTTATTTAAGTGCCCTGACCATTTGTCAAGGGGCCAAACCTCTCTAGATTGTCTGTTGCTGTCCACAAATGTATTGTGAAAACACAGAACTTCAAGGGGCACTTAACCCATGATCATTAGAATTGAGGATTATTGTTTCTTTCCCTCTCCAGAGAGGGAAGGAAATTGCTACCATGTTAATGAATATGGTTTGCTTAAAAGTACTATTTTCATGTACTTTGCAACCACCACACACCCATCCTGTGCAGAGGAAAAGAGGATCTGAGACTGGCTCTTTCCACCAATGCATAGTTGTGGTTATTCTTTTTATCAAAGTTGTATTTGGTTTAACAGCTCCCATTTGGGATCCACTTGTTGCAGAACCACCATCTCTTACCATAAGGCTGTCTGTGTGGTTGGCCTAAGTAGAAGAATGCTAAATAGGAGGGGATGGGGAGTGTTCCAGAACTGACAGAGGGCACTGGCAGCTACACCTCTGAAGGTGTTTGCATTTCATGTGTCCTTGACCTGTGCACTCAAGCCATTGCATTCCATCACCCCCCTGACTGTGGCAGGGCCACTGGCCCAGCTTCTGGGTGAGGGCAGTTCTCCTTGGAGCAAAGATACAAAAGGAGACAAAAATAAAGCTGTTGCAGTATTTGCTGTTTATCAAGTAATTATAGCAAGAGACTAGTCAGCTAGTGGTTTGGCAGTGGATGTAAGACAAAGCTCTTTATCCTTTTGTGTTCAGTTTAGACTCAGACTAATACTAGCTTTTTAAAAATGAATTTATGACTTTCTTTTTCTCACAGGAATTCACATTCCTTTTTTTGCATGCTGGACACTATTTCCTCCATAACCTCCTTGTTCTCAAGCTCTATTGGGCATTATTATCCCCTGCTTTTTTTTGGTATTTTTTGACTGGCTTTCTGGCTGGCTGAGATCCAGCACAGGTCAAGAGTGGCAAAGATGGAGAGGTGCAGATATTCCCTTGGGCCAGGTGGTCATGGATCCCTTGTGTTCTCCTTGGGGAGGTGACTCTGCCAGGACAGACAGCCAGGAGGACTGTTATGTGACTGCTGATGCATCAATCAGGTGTATTCCTGGGGCTGCACTTGGTGAGGACCTGCTTTATAGAAGATTCAAAAACTCCTTTGTGTTCTCTAACACGTTCTGTTTGAAGGTTTCTTCCTTATTCTGGAAACTAAAGGTTATATTTAGAAACAAGAAGTCAGTTACTTCTTTGTACGTCACCAGTGTGAGGAGTTGACATGAACTGTCTCCCTGAGCATTGATCTTCCTGTGAGTGTCAGCTGAGCACTTTGGCTCCCTCTGCACTGGAGTTACACGTTGTAGTTGGACCACAGAGAGTGAACAGAGCTACAGAAATAATACAAATATATCTATGTACATATATCTATATATATAAAGTAAGTGCTGCCACAGCCCTCAGGGCTGGTGCCCAGGCTGGCACTTCCAGCACAGCTGATTCTTTAGCAGAATTAGAGCTGAATGGCACAAACCCCAGGATCCAGCCTCTGACCCTGGGCAGAGCACAGCTCCTGGGACTCAGCTCCATCAAACACTTCCTGTGACACCAGTGTAATGGGGAATAGTCTGAAAGCCTTGGCAATCTCAGCAGAGCTGTGCACTGTCCTGAGGAAATACAGAGAGAACCCAGTCGTTTCCTAATCACCAGAGGTGCACTTGGGTGTGGGAGTGATTCCCTTACCCTTCCTTAGGTTGCTGTTTGTGTTTGTATCAGTCAGTAGCCAAGAACTGTTTCAGGACATTTCCAAATTGTATCAGTCTCTCTCTCTCTCAGGTTTCTGTCTAAACTAACCAGGTTTCTGCCTGCCTTCCCCTCTGCCACACCAACCTGTGTGCTGAGACAGCCAGAGCCTGCTGAGGCAGCAGGAAAAGCACTGACTGAGCAAGCAGGAAAAGCTCTGACTCCCTGTGAGCACACACAGAGAGTTTGGCTCTGGCACAGCCACACGTCCCTGATGGCCCAAAGCCCTCTGTCCTGAGAAGCTGCACGTGTCACTGAGAGCTCTGGGCCCTCAGCACCTGCTGCATTTGGACAGTTAGAAGTGGAATATATGAGGAATGGGGTTTTCCCAGGAAGTTATTAGCATATTCTGTGAGTTTCTGAGAAATAGGTGACATTCTTTGTGTTTTGCTGATCTTTGATGAAGAGGAGGATGTTGTACAAAAGTTGAAAGTAGTGTTGGTAATAGCTATTGAAATATGAGGGATTATCCTGTGTTTAAATAAAAATCAACAATATATTGGTCAAGAATTTTGCTTCCAAGTCTGCAGAGGACCATCTTTGTGACCTTGGTAGTCTCACACTATAGCATTGCCTTGATTTCCCCAGCAGTTGAAATATAGATCATAGAATCATATAATTGGATTATGATAAGTTTATTAATATTTGGAAAGATGCTCTGATAAAAAGGACAATCTTGTAAGTATTTTAATTTAGGAAAATGCAGGCTGAGATTTTCAAGATACTCCCTTTTTCTTTTTTCCCTGAATAAATGTTTTCTTTTACTGAATGTGAATACTTAGAGCTGACTCTGTGCATGCAGTTTCTCTGTATGTCCCAGCTGGACCCAGGGGTTGGGTCTGGAGAATAATCTTGGCATGTTGGGATAATGAGGTTGGTTGCCAGTGTGCAGAGCCCGTTCCCAGTGATGGCAGAGCCTGAACGTGCTTCTCCACCCCAGCCAAATAACTTGAGCCAGCCTTTTTTCACATAAAGGGCTTTATCCTGTAAACAAATACAAGTCTCTTGATTGGAGGGATAAAATAGACGCCCATGCAGCTCTCTCATGCATATCTTTCTCTCCTGCTGGGTAATTTCAAAAATAGCATTTCCATTCTGTCCATCCCAGAGTCCAGGACGCTTTCCCTGGGTTGCCTGGAAGCCCCGACAGTCAGTGAAACACTGAATTCATTGGGCACTGCTGGAGCAGCTCCAGCCTGAGTGGAGCTGGGAGCACCAAGCCCTGTGCCTGCTCCAGCCCTAACCTTTGTGTCTGGCACCTCTCCCCACCTTGTTTCCATCCTTCCCCGTGAGCCTGCTGCATTCTCAGCCTGCTCCTCTGCCCAGGAATTCCAGGACATGCCTAATCTCTGAACTCTGATGCAGATAATTAGAAAGAGCTGTGGCAGCAGCCAGTGTGGTCATTAACAATTCTGCTCCAGGGCTGCAGGCAGGAAGGAGCTGTGCTGCTGTCCTGGACACCGAGTGGAGCTCAGTCCTGCCCTCCTTCCCTCCCCCTTCCCCACAGTGTCTGGGTGGTCCTTGGAGCTGGGCTGCTGCATCTGCCCTCAGCAGCCCTGGGGATGAGGGGGGCACAGCCCTGGGGAGGAGGGGGCACAGCCCAGCCTGTCCCTTCCCTGTGGCATTCCCCAGTGCTGGGAGCTGTGGGACTGCTGGGAAAGCTGCTGGCAGAGTCAGTGGGGTCGCAGGCAGGGAGTTGCCTTTCATCAGGGGAGCATAACGAGGGTGGTTTGGACTGGAGAGGTGCAGAGCAAAGCTAAGAACTGTTTGATGGGACTATCACAGCAGGGAGAACTCCACAGTCCCGGGTCTTGCTGTGTAATCCAGTTCTGCCTCTCCAGACAGAACTAGCACTTGTTTTGCCCTCTCCCAGAATATGACAGTGGTGTGAATTACAGAAGTACCAGTCACACTTTATAAATGTCTTTTGTCAGCATTACTTCATCTCTGAAACGACCCAGAGACATGGATAAAATTGCTTCTGTTCAGACCAGCTCTTGCTTGGTCCTGTATGTTTGTGTAACAAACAGCTCCCAGTGAACTCAGCTTGCTGTGTTTTCTCTCTCTCTTGTCAAAAGCAATAAACTAAGACCCAAAATAAGGAATATGTACAAACCTCTGTAACTTTACCAACCTCTAGTGAGACCTTTGAAGTAGGTGACTTTTGGTAATGAGGATGTTGTCATGGGGTTATTTGCATTCAAAACAACTCATTATTTGCTAGGAAGGGTTCAGGTATGTTCACTGTGTGGTATGTGCACTGTGCCAGCAGCTCCTCTCAACTCTTGTGCACCAGAATTTGTTTTCGTTACAAGAAGTCAGTTTTTATATATTACAATGCAAATAAACCCCCAAAAAACACGAGCAGCAGGACAGTGGCATGTTTGCCAGTCCACACACAGCCCTGGGAGGAACAGCTCTAAAGGGCACAGAGAGAGGCTGTTTGGCTCTTCAAGGAGTTCCTCCCTGAGTGGCTGCAGGGATGGTTTCAGTGTCAGCAGTGACTCCCCTTGCAGGCAGAGGAAATGGGAGGTTACATAATTACTTTGTCACTATCACCTAAAATGTCTCCCATTTACTACTACTTTCATTTTTTATTCTTATGAAAACTTTATTTCAGCACCACCTCTCTTTTGTAATCCAAATACCAGAACTAAGCTGTAATAAAGAAAATTGGACCTGCCTGACTTTTTGGTATCTCCTCTGGCTTTTGAGACTAAAATAGTTGGGAGCTGAAAAATGTTTGTGTAAGATGCATGATAATAACCTTGTTAAGTTTCCTCTTTTTAAATGCCCCTGTTCCATGTGACTGTTACAGCAAAGTGATGTTTGATGCTTTTGCAAAAAAAATATAGTCATTAACCCTGTAGTGCCTTGTCTTTGCCAGAGGGCTCATTAATTCACACTTACTGAAGCAACTGAAGTGGAGCAAACAGAACCTAGAAATGTGATGGGAAGTAGGGATTCTTTGTAAAAAGAAATGTAGTAAATGGGAGAACTTTTCAAGAGCTGGCACCAGTTCCTTAGGAGTTCCCAGTGCTGTTACTCCATGATTTACCAGCATCTCCCCAGAGCACTCTGTTATCTGAGCTCTGTGTTGCACACACATGTAACCAGCAAGGAGATGTGTGGCTGCCTGACATGCTGGGAGAGGGTTGGAAATATGGATTGTGGGACACAGAGTTTCAAAGAAAGATTAAAACAATTCTTTTGGAGACTGCAGTTGCCTGAACTGTTTGAACCAGGGATATTAATACAGCCTGGAGGATGGGAGGTCATTTGGCTTCCTTCCCAGTCTTGGCTACCCACTTAATCTCTATACAATACACACTATTGCTGTTCCACAAGTTATTCTGGATTTTATTTTTATTTTATCAAAAGGCATTACTTTATTGTATATTCCATTTAGCAGAAAAGGATTTGTAAGAGAATTCAGAAAGCTTCCTGGTAGTAGATTGACTAAATGTGATATGTAAATCACTTCAGACTTGCAGCTACCCATTGAAAATAGCTGTGTGCAACTGGCCAAGGGAGCTCCCTGTAATTACAGAAGAATCCAAGCAGCCTTTAATTTCAGGCATTCCTGCCTTTCCTCCATGTTGACTGGACCAGACCACACTTCTCATTCACCCATATTTCCAGTAGATTGCCTGGATGTTTCATATCTTTGCTGGAGCATTTCAGATGAACTGGAGTGTTTTGTTTGCTCAGATTGGTCATGTTGCTTCTTAGGAAGTGTTTAGAACTTGTCTAGTTGGAGCCTGAAGTTTGTCTCCTTCCTTTTCTAGACCTTCTTTGTCTGAGTCCTGGTCAGGTGGCCCCAGCCAATTAGGGTGTAATAAATCAAATTAGATTGGCAGTTTCCTGCTGCTGTTGCTAAAGATGGGCAGGTTCAGGTAATCTTTGAAAGTTTCCTTTCAAAGTACTTTGATCCATTTTACACTAGAAAGGTCAGAGCTCAGCTGTGCAGAGATGTGGCCCACAAAAAGGAGGTTCCTGTGCAGACAGGTGTGTTTGAATGTAACCAGGTGGAGACACTGAGCTGTGCGGGTTCTGCTGCAAACACCCTGGGAGACACAAACCCCCCAAGTCCATCCTGCAGAGTGGAACTGGACAGGCAGCATCGACACAAACAGCTCCCACATCCTCATGGGCTGAGTTGGGAGTAGAGAGGTGTGGCAGAGAGACTGAGACGGGCCCCGCTGCCAAAGTAACCAAGAGAGGGGAATAGTTTCCGAGGTGTTCATTCCCTAAATTGTTTTCCTTTTTTTTTTAAATGGCTTTAGGGGAGCCAGAGCTCTTCCGAGAAATCAGTGTCTCTGTTTTGACCTAATTCCTCTTGGTGTGGTGTAGTGGGAGGTACTACAAATAAAGCTGCAGTAGCAAAACACAGATGACTTTCCATTTACCATGTCCTTATATCCCAAATTCAAAGCAGTTAACACAGGAGCCAAGCTGAAATGCCACAGTGGGGTTTATACCACGGATGGAGTGGAAATCCATTTGTTTAGGGGGAAACAACCAAAATTCATTCATGCTTCTGGGATGTAAAAATGGAACTAAGTGGGTTTGAGTATGTCTAAGTGTTTGCTTTTACACTGTTAACTGAACAGTCGACCTGAATCTTTGAACATTCGTTTGGGTTTGCATTTAGGACAAAAATTCGGATTTGAGTTGGTTTTCCCTGTTGATCATGGCATACCACTCTGCAGTGGATTTCTTCTGTGGTTTAAATGTGGTCAGCAGAACCCCATCCTTGAACTTTTGCTTGTTTGGAAGACTTAGATCTGAGATGACTGGAGGTGACTGGCTGGACAACGCTGTTGGGATGGGAGGATTTTTTAACCAAGTTCTGATAGCAGTAGTGTTTCTTTTCTGTAGGTATGGTTAGATGGGAGGAGGAGAACATTTTAAAGTATAGCTAAAACTACAAAGTTGAGTAAAATTATCAAAGTGATGCTGAGATAGTGAAATACTGTAGGAAGGGGCACTTTTGGATCTCACGTGTCTCATAACAGCATCATGAAAAGGAGGACAGATCTAATGTTCCCACACAAACAAGACTTGCCTTTTTGTCTAGTCCTGTTGCTCAGCTAAGGCTGTGTTTGTTCCTGTTTCCATGGCCTTTGGCAGAGGGGAGGAACGACCTCCATTTTCCATTTCTATCCTACAGTATAAAATGAGAATATTGGCATTTGATGATAGGCTATTTGCTGATAAAACATACTGGCCTCAGTAAAAACACTTCTGTAACTTGGCAGTCACTCCTTTCCCACCAACTGCAGATTGATAAATGGAAAGGGACTTGTTTGTCTGAAGCTTCAGGAAGGCAGAGTAATCAGCTCCTGCCAATTCCATAGGCACAAAGCTGGGCTTCCATGGTGGGAATTCATGGAGTAGGCAAAGCCAAGGCAGCTTTCAGAGCAGAATTCCTTTTTCCTGATGGTGGTTGAGCCAGTGCCTCGTTTGTGTTCCATCTGCACTGGCAGACGTTGGCAGGGCCCAGCACAGAGGGGTGGTTGGTGCAGGGAGGTGGTGTTGGCTGCTTGATGAGCCCATGTAGGTTTGTAGATTTATTGCAGCCAGAGTGTTTTAACCTGAAATATTCTGTACTGCTTCAATCTGTGTCATGTTTGGTTATGGGCATTCATTACTAATTTGAAATCCTGTCTAACTGGACAAAGTCCAGCTGGACAACTAATCATCATCATCAAAGAGCACGTGCTGAAATAATTCCTGTCTGGGTTTTGTGCATCTGCATTAGCTCTTGTGAGAGATGCAGTAAAAGCCTGGGCTTCTGGGGAGTCTTGAAAGAAACCACAGAAAGCAAAGTGAGGGGGCAGGTTGTGTGAATTGGAGTTGAGCACACAGGGAGATGTGGTGCGAGAGCCCTTGGAGGAGGGTGGCCCCACACCTGCCAAGGTGTCAGAGATGGGGCAGCTCCTCCCTGTCCCGGAGCCTCCCCATTGCAGCAGCTCTGGCAGCTCACTGGCTGTTGGAGCTGCTATTTGGAACCACAGCTGCTACTCCAGCAGCAAAACTTGGCCATGAGAATTCCCTGGTGTGCTGGTATGGCCAGTCAGTGCCCACGGGAGCATCACAAAGGTCACCTTGTTCACAGGAGCAGGACTGGGCCCTGAGCCTGGTTGAAGAACAGCTGTGCCTCTGGAGACAGTCCCTGTGAGGAACCCCAAGGGCCCTCTGGAGCCCTGGCAGGCTTTGTGTTTTAAAGGAGTTCCCTACAGAGATGGGCTGACTTTAAAATATCATTTTCCATTTCTGCCATCACTGTAATGCTCATGTTGAACTCAGCATGTTCTGGACTTCAGCTGTGATGAGCAGGGACTCTGGGCCTCCTCTGTGCACCCTTGTAGTGAGTTCTGTGCCTGGCAAAGAGCAGTCCCGCTGTCTAGCAACAAGGGCAGGGAAGGTGGTTTTTTACTATGTTAGACTGTTTCTTTCCAAATGTTTCTTTTTCACATCTCTCCTTTTGGAGCTGGCAGTGGTGGGAGTGTCACTACAGATTTTTCTGCATAAAAACTATCGTTTGGAGATATTTTTTTATGTGTTAGGTAGCACTGTTCAAGGAGGGATCATGTTTTGTCTTTCAGAATATCGATATTACCAACTTCAGCAGCAGCTGGAGTGATGGGCTGGCCTTCTGTGCCCTCCTGCACACGTATTTACCTGCACATATTCCTTACCAGGAGCTCAACAGCCAGGATAAGGTAAGTTTGCAAAAACAGGAGGCTGTAACTTCAGCAAAAGTAGATGAGCTGCTCAAAGAACTTGTGAGTGTACCATATTAATCCAAAAAAGAGTCTGTGTGCAAGGATGGGGTCTGGTGGTTTACAGCTTTCAAACACACCTGCTCATTTAAACTTACTGATGAACCAGAATCTTGCCTTGATGTTAATCCTTTTGAACTTTTATTTTTACAGAAGAGAAATCTGCTGTTAGCGTTTCAAGCTGCTGAAAGTGTGGGCATCAAACCCAGTCTGGTGAGTAACCTTCTTGCAGCAAGGGAGGATTTGCCTCCTGCACCATCCAGTGCCTTTGCTGCCTTGTGGCCAGTCAGGGACCTTGCACTGAAGTGTTCACACAGTGCTGGGGAGGCTGCACCACCATCTCACAGTTCATAGTGCTGGCAAAAATTCCAGAACACATTTGTAGAATCACAGAATTGATGTAATTTAAAGGAGCTTCTGAAGGTAATCTAGGATTGAAAAGAGGGTATTGATTGTGTCCCCCTCTTGGATACCAGCTCCAGATTATTCATGTTTTCATGGACAGACTTGCCCATTAGAGCCTCCTTTTGTTTCCTTTTGGTTTTGTGTTTGAAGAAACAGAAAGATAATTGTTTTTTTTAAACTGTTCAAAAAGCCTTTTCCAAAATCAACAATATGACAAGGGCAAGATAAGTTTAATATGAAGAGAAAAATTATGGGGTTCATGAGCTAAATACAGAAACAAAGACATGCAAAGGGAGCAGCAACTTAAATGAAGTTATGTAGAGGGTTGGTCTTTGCAGATGGGAGAAATCCTTTCAGGCTGTGGGTTGGCTGTGGCTGTGTAACCAGTTTGTTGGTGTGTTTTGGAGTTGCCTATGGCCAGTGGGCATTCCATGGCCCCCTGTGAGTGGCTGTGGGCAGCTCTGCAGTGGCAGCAGGAGGTCAGTGGGCTCAGTGCTGGGTTGGGGTGGTGCCTGACCGCGCTCTGTGCTGTCCCTGCAGGAGCTCAGCGAGATGCTGCACTCGGAGCGGCCCGACTGGCAGAGTGTCATGCAGTACGTGGCCCAGATCTACAAGTACTTTGAGACCTGAGGTGCAGAGTGAGAGCTGGACAGAGGTGGGGAAGAGAACCAGGAACGCTACAGATGCACTCGATCACTTTAAAACCCGCTCGCTCCTCTCCCACAGCCAACCCAAGCTCTCCACTTGAAGGGAAGCTCTTCCATCATCCTGGTTACATCTGGGACTGCAACCAAATAAATATCTGTGGGGCATCTTTACAAGCCAAATTCATCTGTCATTTTAGTCCCACGTGGAAATTGCAAAGCGTTTCCCAGCACACGTGGGATATTTCTGGAGAGGATCCCTTGGGCTAACAATGTTTGCCTTGACAGGAGACCTGCTACAAGATGAAGTTCTGAGTCAGTGTGGACTGTGCTGGCACTCCAGGGTGGCTGGGAGATTAATATTAACACAAAAGCTCACAAAAATGCTCTTCTTGCCAAAACATGATTAACTCATCCCAAATACATGTTATTGTCTTACTTCCATGTATTTTCTGAAACACCACGACAGATGCATTAAGTGCATAGAACCTGAACCTTAACCTGAGTTACTCACACATCTCACCCAATAATTGCACTAGTTTGGTCCTCATAGCATAACCAGCAGGATGATAACACCATTTATAACTCAAAACCACCCTCTGTTCCATCACCAGTTAGTGAAAGAACCCTGTAAGACCCTGTTCGGTGCTGGGACTTCATTTCAGCTTCAGAAACAGAAGTAACCTCTTTGAGGAAAAACAGATCTATTACAACTTTGTGACTTGATTACTCCAGGCAGCCAGAGCTCAGTTTCCCAGCTGACTGTGCTCGGTTTCCCAGCTGACTGTGCAGGCACAGTATCACAGAACGTTGCAAATGCAGTTTAATAGCTCTAGTCTGGAAGGTGCCAGTAATCAGATGATGACTCTGAGCAGCACAGTGGCATCTCAGTAGTTCATGTTTTTTGTGGATTGAGTGGAGTCACTTCTTTATTCTGTGCTGCTCCTGTCTAGTCAGCACAGATACGTAATTGCTGCACAGAGTCACGAGTCTAGAGACAGCCTGTGCCCTGTGCAGTAAAATACAGTCCACAGGGCACTGCTACATGCCTGGAAGGGATGTTACCCTGTAAATGAGCACAGTAATATATTAGTACCAATGGAAGTTGCAACCACTCCACAAATGACAAGGAATGTAACTGGAACCCATCTCTGTCACAGAAATGAGGCGCCAGAGGGTGGCTTTCCACCTCAGTAATGCTGTGAGCAAACTGTCTGCAAGATGCTGTCAGCTCTCCATTATACTGTTTCTCTTATTTCACCTCCTGAGGTTACTCTTTGTGTTTGTCTCCAGGGATGGCAGGACCAGACAGGCTGTTGGTTTGGTCTGGGAGCAGGTCTGGAGAGTGTCCATGTGCAGGATCTGGTACAAGGCTGCAGGTTGTGCTGGTAGGAGGAAGTTGGTGTTTAGTTACTGTGTTTAACCCTGTGACCAGGTGTGATGCTTTGTGAACATCAGTCCTAGGGAGCTTGGGATTGTTTCTCTCTGACAAAAAATACTGGTGCTCACTGCTCTGAACTGCAAAAAGGCTCATGAAATGAAACAAGATTTCACAGAAGAAACTTGGGTTTGGGTTTTCTGGGGCTTTGCAGGTAGCTGATAGCAGCCTCTGGTTTCCCTGCAGTGATTTGTGTTTGATTTTACTTTTTAATACTATTTAAGTAGTAAACAACCTCTTTTAGACTTCAGTTTTCTCACAGCAAACTGCTGGATTAAGGGATAGAGCCCAAGGGCAGTGAGTGTATTGAACAGAAAGGACATGTGTGCCTGTTCCACAGAAGGAGAAAAGCATCACTTGCTCTTGGTTTTAGTCTGACATTTATTCTAATCCACCCCTCTGGGAAATTCTGATTCCAATCTTTTGAGAGTCTGTGTGATAAAAAGGGACAGTGGCACCCACTTACTGTGCCCTGGCACACTTGGTGTCATCCTGTGCTGTGAGGAAGCAGTTGGGGGTGCTGGCCAGAGTTAGTTCTCTGCAAGGGAGTGCTTTGCAGCTGGAATTAACTCTCCAGGATTTCTCAGCACACATACTGCCATCCCTAGAGAACCTGGGCTGGGCTGCTCTGTGTCCTCAGATACAGGTCTGCTCTGATGGGTTAATAGGATGGAAGGGAAAACTCTGCTAAGCAGAGTTCATTTAGGCAGATAGTTACACTGCAGAGCTCCACTGCCCATGGATGCAGCAGCTCTTTTCCCTGGGGGTGTCCTTGGCAGGAATCCCACTTCTCTCCAACGGGCTGAGTTCAAAGCTGCAGTGAAGTCAGCACAGAAAATTCCATATTCCTCAGTGGGCTTTGGATCAGGCACTTGCAGGGCTGAGAACAACTCTTTTAATTCCCAGTGTCTGGTGAGCATCTCGGAGTCAGAGGGCTCCACTTGGAGTGAAAAGGAGGACAGTGTTAACCCTGTGGTCCCTGTAGGTGTCCCTGAGTGCCCTCCTGTGTGGGCACAGCCTGCTCTGGGCACTGCCCTGGCCCTCCAGGGCCCACCCCAACAAACACACCATCCTGGGCATCTCACAGCTTTGGGTTCTTTCCAAAGGATTTGTGCAGAGCAAAGTTTCTGCCATCCCTTTGCAGTTTATTCTCCCATGCCCCCCAGCAGCAAAGGCCAAACATGAATTCTACCCACTTTAATGGTATATTCTTAACATTTCTTATTTATCCAGCAGGTAAAACATGAAGCTGTAGTAGGGAAAAAGAGACTGAGCTCCACCTTTTGCTCAGTGTTGCTGTTCACTGCTCAAACCTGCACAGCCTCTCATTTTGAAAAGCTGATACTTTGAGAGATGGATTTCCAGATTGTTTTTGACATGAAGAAGTTGTTTATTTGTTCATTTTTCTGTTACAATATTATGTATTTTTCTTCACTTTGAACCTCGAAAAATTGCATTTCTAGTCCTGAATTTTCACAAATTACTTTTGTCTTTTCAGGATGCCTTAAAATTTCAATGAATTTAAATTTGTACAAGATGCTGCAGACGGGCCTCATTTTCAGAATCTACAGGCCTTTGTAGGACATCTCAAATCTGAAATGCAAAATGAAGGTTCAAGCTGCCTTTTCAGGTTAGGGAGTTTAGTCAAGGTAAGCTGTGGACAGTCTTTATAGAAGGTATTGAGAATCCTCTGCAGGTGTGCTGGAGTGGAACATGTGATGGAATGATGTGGATGGTGTTGAGCAGCACAGATACTGCTGGAGCAGGAAGTTTGCCTGGACTGCCTGAATCCTTTCTGCCTTTGCCCGTTAGCAGTAATGGATCTGCCCCTGGTGCAGGCACTTGGAATCTCTTCCCATGTCACCATGTGCTCCCTGGATACCCCCTCACTCATAGGGGTGTGCTTGGGACTCAAAGAGCTGCTTTGGGATGAGCATGTGAGAGGAATGGTTGGGATGGGGATTCCAGTGGCTTTCCCTGGAGGGGCATTGCAGTGTGTGCCTGTTGTAGCTGTTAGAGAGGAACAGAGATTGAAGTGTGAGAAGTGTACAGTCTGGCTCCTGGAGTTTCAGGCAAGAATGTGGAAGGTACGAATTGTTTCATGGCTTAGGAAAGTGCAGAGGGTGTGGAGGAGCCAGCCCAGGGTCAGCCCTCTGAGGAGGTTTTCTAAAAGGCTGGAGTGCTGTTTCAGAAGGTACCTGGGAGACTGAGCAGAGGGAAGTCCAGCATGTGAGGAGCAGGGAGTGTGGGCCAGACGCACCTGGGCCTTTGTGGGCAGCAAAGGACATCAGAGATTCTGTAGGGACTGTCAGCTTGAGGGACATTTCTTCTGAGAGTGCAGCCTGGCGTGGAGATGAGCAGAGGAGACAGCACAGCTGCCTTTGGTGGGTTCCCCTTCCTGTGCCTGGGACAGTCACAGAAATGCAAAGGGGACAAGGATTTCCCAGTTCTTCCTGTGCTGCAGCAAGGCAGCTGTGCTAAGCAGAGGAATTTTTGACTTCTGCACATCCCTTTTGAGTTTTGGCAGTTTTCTTTTTGTCATTTGAGGTTGTTTTTTACAAGTTTTCTCTATGATTTGTCTTTATGATTTAGCTTTTGTGTGTTCAACCAGTTATGTGCGAGCTTTCTGTCCAAACCAAGTAAGTGCAGGCAGAATGATCAGTTCTTCTTGTTTGATCCTGACCTGGAACTCTTCAAAATCTACCTTTTTGCTTCCCTGACTTTCCCCCTTCCATGGCAGTGACCACATGGCCTGGGCTTGTTTGCCCATCCCTCCCTCATCCCGCTGTGCTGGAGTGTCCAGCAGGAAGGACCCGGCAGGGCCAGCTCTTGGCAAAGCTGAGCCTTGTGCATTTGAATACAGGCAGGGGCCACATGGGATGAGGTTATGCATTTTCCTGTCAGAAGAGGGCTTTTGCCTAAAAAGACTCAGGGCATGGAGCATTAAGTTGTTTTTAAACCCAGCAATAACTTGTACTGTGCTCAGCTGTTGGTTTGGGCCACCTTCAGTGCCACCTCCAGTGCCACCTGCACTCACTCACTGGCACAGTGTAGAACCAGCTTCTCACCCAACTGCAATTAACATTCTTTTCTCAACTGATGGTCTCTATGTTTGGGACTTGCACATGTGCCAAGTCCCACTGGGCAGTGCTGGACACCACATTTTTATTGACTGTTGGTCCAGGCTTGGGTCTGTCATGGGATCATCACCTTGGACTATTTTAGCTTTCCCTGTTGGGTACAGGTGTTACATCATAACCTAATTTATACAAAGAGCACATTAGAATGTACATACTAGGCATTGCCAGATTTGGACATGCTAATATTTAAATATTAACATTATTGAAATGTATGATGCAAAAATTGTGTAATATTTCTAATAAATCTTTTTCTGTTTCTGATGTTCCTTGTAATGTTTCAATTTTCTACATACAACACAAAATTCAGAATACCTCCCATCCCTGGCAGTGTTCAAGGTCAGTTGGAATAGGGCCCTGAGCAACCTGGACTAGTGGAAGGTGTCCCTGCCCAGGGCATGGGGTTGGAACTGGATGATCTTTAAGGTCCTTCCAACCCAGACCATTCTGGGATTCTCTGTGTGAACAGATCCTTCTGCACTCTGCTGGGAAGGACTCCCAGGAGAGTTTTAAAGATGTCTGTGGTTCCTTGATTCTCCTCACTGGTAGCAGAGAAAAGTTGCTCAGAATCTTTTCATAAATAAAGCAAGTTCCATTTTTTAATTTAGGTGCATTTGGATGGCTTTCAGAAGATTGTTGTGGGGATAAAGGAGTGCAAGACATCTCCCAGTTTCTGAAGGAAGCAGAGCTGAAGAGACAGTAGGAAATCATCCAAGTGCAAAGGAAGGAAAGGGCACAGAAGAGACCAATGTGTCTGCACCAGGGGCTCTTAAAGGACTAAAGGACTAGGAAAGAGTAATCAAAGAGTGGAAGGAAGGACTTGGGACTCGAGTGTGTGTCAAAGTGAGTCACCACCAAGTGAAGAGGTGAGATGAGTTCCAGCCCCCTGGCAGCAGCAGCAGGACATGGCACAGGGTGCAGGGCTGGGCACGGGTGTGCAGGGACAGAAAGGGCTCCCTCTGCTCCTGCAGACCCAAGGGACTGCAATCCCAGGGGATTTCATGCCAGGGGCCAGCGTGCAGTCCCCTGGGGGCTCTGCTGCAGCCACCACCCAGACCCACAGAGCTTTCAAAGGTGCTGAGATCAAATTCCAGAATACTTTCACAGAGGCTGCTTTTATCTGGGGGAGGTGGGGGCAATGCCAGAACAATCAAGTGGCTGAGTCAGCAAAGCAAACAAGATGTCATGGGCATTTAAATCTCTTCAAGCCTCTCAGGTGTCTTTGTGTTCAGCTGTGGAGGTGAAACCTTATGGGAAACAAATTCTCGTTTGCATAATCCAAACTACTTTGCCTTTCCCCACCTAAGGATCGTGTTTCAGCCCTGGATTTTTAATCCTGGGCATTAAATGATGCTCACAGGCTCTGCTGTCTCCACTCTTTTCAGAATACACTCCTGACCCTGTGATTTATTTGTTGGGGAAAGCTGATTCTCTGTGGACATCACCAGTGGATATATCCATGGATATGTTTGCAAGTGGTTCGGTAAGAGACTGAAAATGAAATTTGAGGGCACTATTTTCCAGGGATGATTTGTGGGTGGTTTTAGATGGGATGAGATGACAATATTCAGGGCTGCTTTGTGGCTCAGTGTGCTTTTAGTGCCAAGTGACTCCTGATGCTCAGAGAACGTGAACTGGCATGGAAAGAATAATTTCCTTCCTGACTGGTGAAAGAGAAGCCGTAATAGATGGTAGAGAAGCATTAGCAATACGAGTAGAATAAAGAGTCTTCCAGATGGAAACTTGATGGGCTGCAAAGGTCAGAACCAGGCTGAAGTCTCAAAGGTAGAGCATTTCAGCATTCAGTGCTGGAAAATCTACAGGCACAAGTTGTGGGCAGCAGGAGCCTGGAGTGAATGTCACCCAGGAATGGTGACAGTGAGGTGATGGAGGCAGTCACTGGGTTAGTGAGCAGAGCAGGCAGAAAATGAGGCTGTAAAATGCCAGCGTGGGTAAACAGTATTCATATATCCACAAAGTGAACTGCTGTCCTTTCTTAAGTACACAGCAATAACTGATGTTTCTCCTTACCCACACAGCAAGAAGTTAAGATGGTTAAAGAGAAAGTAACAGGATTAAGAGAATTAACATGGGAGCCAGTGCTTTTCCTAAGCAGCTTCACAGGCAGCTGCACACCTTCTGTGCAGAGCTCCCTCTTACCACTTCTCTTGGCCTAAGAAAACAAGATGTAGCAGTTCAAACCCTTGTTCCACCTTGAGTGCTGTAACTTTTGTCTTCTCATCAGCCCATCCTTTCTCACAGTTAAGCCACTCCCATGATCAAATCATGGAGGCAAAGGAACTCCTCAGGTGAGTGATTTGTCATGACATTCCCAACAATGTCCCTATAGAATCAAGCCCCTGGGAAGTGAGGCCGCAACCATGACTCTGCTTGGTTTTGTCAGTTATAAAACATCTTATTTTCCTTAGCCAAATGAAAATTGCAGCCACAGTGAAAGCCCTGAGTGTGGCCTCTTGCTCAAGTGTCCAGTCCAGGTGACCCAACGTGCCTGAAAGACGCAGCATTAAAAATAATCTCTGCACAGCTCAGCCCTGGAGAGCAATTGCACTGCCAGGGCCCTGGAGAGCCATTCTGGGAGGGAGAGTTCTGTCTGAAGCCTGCAGAGGGGATAGTAATATTAATAATAAATAATGTGCCATGGGATAGTGCAGGGCAGGTTCTTCCCTTGAGCTGTAATTAGACATTGCTTTCAGAGCAACTGAGCTAGGAGGATTTCTAGCAGAGTCTTGCAAAGATGGAAACCACATGAACCAAGTTCTGGGGCATTTACAGCACTAAGTTTACTTTTGCCAGTAGTTAGGGAGCCTGGACAAAACAAACCCCTCATTTCTGTGCTGCAGCGACTCAACAGGGGCTGTGTAATAAGGATATTGGGGTTCAAACAGGTTTTGAGTGCAAGCTCAGTATTTGCTGGCAGCTGCCTGTGGACAGGAAGGTCCTGCCTCTGCATTGGCTGATTTGAATTTTTGTGTGTGTTCTGCAGTTTCCCTTCACCACACCGAGCTGCTCTGTAACCCCTGCGTGCCCTGCATGCCCTGCCTGTGGCAGCAGCCTGGCTGGGTGGGCTCAGGGGTGTTTCCAGAGCTCTGGCTGGAGCGAGGGCACCACAGGTTTCTCTCCGTGCTGCGGCTCTGGGACAGCTGCAGATACAGTAACAGTAATAACAGAGATTTATAAACCATGGTCTCATTTGCACGGAGAAAGCAGGCTGAAGTATTTGAATTAAATCTCACTTTTCTCTAGAAACTGAGCATGGTTCTGTATTCAGAGAAGTTGTGTTGCACCGGTTCAAGTCGTGTCATAGCAGTCCTTTGGAGCCCCAAATGCCACATCTTTGCCTAAAGCAGAGTGGCTTTAAATGTGAGAGCACATTCCCTGCTGGCAGGGTCTGGCAGGGGCAGAATCGCTTCTTGTTGCTGTGAAGTGTTGATCGGGAGTGAGAGGGCACTTTGCAGGCTGGTGTTCTGAGGGTCTGGAGCTGTGAAGGTTCTGCCCAGGAGGCAGCTGAGCTGTGAACAAAGTGATGAAGCCATGGAAGGTTGTTTGAATTGCAAAGGGCATCACTGCCCGTCCAGCTCACCGGGGCTTTCCCCTGCTGGTGTTGGCCTGGAAACACAACTCTGGTATTGATTTGGGGGGAATTGGCTGTACCAGCACCAGCACAAAGGAGTCACTGGGCCCGGGGCTTGCTGGGAGCCCTCGCAGCTTTACAGATCCTGCTGGGAGAGGGACTTGGCTTTTCCCCAGAGAAGCTGGTTAGGACATAAAATCAAGCACAGAGAGAAATGAAAAATTTCATCAAAATGATGTTCTCATACCCTGGCCTCCCCTCAGCCAAAATCCTTCCTTTTTAATTTCACCACTGTTTATGGTTTATTTTTTTCAGTCTTGTGGTGACTTCTTTGTTTTCTAATGAAACAATTTATAAAGAATTCACACACCTGCATTGTTATAGGATGAGTTCTTGCAGATAATTTAAACACAGTTTAAGATTCCAGGATAATATACACTTATTATCTGGCAATGACCCTGGGGACATGGAAATTCCAAGTTTGGTCATCTCCAGTTTACAATCTTATGTGATTTTTCTGTTTTGTTTTCCAAGAGTTTTGCAGAATGACTGAGATCTCCAGCATGGAAATAGCTTGCCCTGGAATTTCACTGTCTGCTTCCCTTTCCCAGTCTCTTCCAGCAAAATGCCTACAGCCACAGAGCTACAAACCTCACCTTTGGCCATTCATGGTTTAATCCAGAGCTCCTCAGGAGCCTTTGATATGTAATGCTCAGCACGACCATGCAGAGTTGAGTGTTTGTGTCACTGCCTGAAAAACCAAGTTACCCCAAAAAGTTTGTTCCCTTCAGCTCCCTTGGGCAGTTTTGTGTAGCTCAGCCCTTCACTGGCAGCACCACTTGAAGAGGGGTTTGTACCTGCTCCATGGCTTGGAGGTTTTGTGTGTCTTGGGAATCCTTCCATGGAGTCAGGTTCAGGACAAGCTGTGTCCTGTCCTGCCAAACAACTCAAAAGTACTAGTGAGGACTTGAGTGGGAATGGGGATGTGGCTCCCAAGGCTGTGCCAGCTGTGCCAGGCTCCTCCAGCAAGTTGTAGCTGAGTCTGTTCCTGGCACCCAGACAGACACAGGCTGGTCTTAGTCCACTCCTCACCTCCAGCTTGCAAACCTCTGCTGTCACCTCTGTCACCTTCCCTCAGCCCACAGTCCTTGCCAAGATGAGGGATGGGCCTGTAGCAGTGAGACAGATTCACTTTTTGTCTGGCATCCCCTTTTTTGCCCCCTATTTTCGATATCCAGGGGATGTGTGTCCCCCTTTGCAGCAGAGACACTCCCACTTCAATGCTTGTTCTTTAACTCTGTGGGCTTAGAGAGGAGCAAAAGCTTGAGTTGCTCTTGTCTCCAGGTGCACGAGGTGGCAAATCTGGCTGCAGGACCAGCAAGAACATTTTGGCTGTCACTGAGGGGAGTTTTTCTTTGTGTTCACAGCCTTGCCCTGGGCTGTGTGGGCCCCTCGCTGGGTGTGCAGGGAGAGGTGTGTGTGACTGGGGCTCCTCTCCAGCCCTTTGTGGCTGGGCCAAGAGCGCTGGAGGTGTCAGGACAGAGGCTGCTCGGGAAGTCCTCGGGGCGCTGGGGCTGCACAGGAGAGATCAGAGGCTGCAGGAAGGGCTGGACCTGCGGGGAGACAGCGGGAACGGCACGTCCGAGCCCGGGGGCTCCTGCCAAGCCATGGGGACACGGGGACACGGGCAGTGCCCGCCCCGGGCTGGTCCTGTCCCCACCGCACTGCCCGGCAGAACGTGGGAGCTGTTTGAATCTGCTCCTTGGAACTAAAGAGCCAGACTAGTTCTTGCTCTTGAAAGAAGCAGATTGGGGCTGGTGCTGTTTCCTACATGAGTCTTGAGAGGCAAATCCCTGGAGGAAAGTGGAATCCAGGAAAATAATAGTAATGGTGATTCATCTGTGTCTGAGATCTGAGCATCCAGCAGTGCTGCAGTGACCTGTGGCCACGGAGTTACTGCACTCCAGTCCTTGCATGGATTCCACAAGCTGCAGGCTCTGGGCTGAATTACCTCCATGGTTGTGGCTTCCTGGCTCCTTTCCAAACTGCAGGGCATGAATATGCACCTTCCCACCTATGGATCCATCTCCCTCCCACCTATGGATCCATCCCCCTCCCACCT